>JNDP01000972.1:0-43213 GCA_000696975.1 Apophysomyces trapeziformis B9324
AAATGGTATTTCTTGGGTTTCTCTCCCTTAATGTTGATGCAATAGCACGGAATTTTCACATGGTTCTAAGTTAAGTTGCTCATTAAATGCGAAGTCGTAGTACAAAATGATGTAACACGTGACGAGAACTAGACATGCGAGAAAGGGAACAATGCGGAGGTGACAAAGTAATTCATGATCACGCAGAACATAGCAGGTAGAAATTTACCAAGCATATCTTGCCCGTTTGGTTACACTGCAAAAAGACAAAATAGGGCAAATTGTCGATAAACTCTAAAATAACAAAAAGGCATATAACTTTCTTTCACGATGCTAGTGTAGAGTACTATCGTTAAATGATGTGGGTCAGTTTTATGGTGGCTATTCCAGCAGATAGAGGATTGAGTCGAACAGCTGTTTTATTTTCATAGCACTGCTCTGTGCGAATATCTTCAATAACTATTGTTGGTGCATACTTAACAATAGCCATAAAATGCGCAAGTAATGCTGCAGGCTTTTCTAAATCTAAAGCCAAATAGCTTGTTTGATTTTGTACCCCATCTTCTTAAATATCCCATCCATCTTTTTAGCTTGTTCAAGACTACAATAACCATGTTAACAAGGCAAAAAAGAGATGGATATAGTATACCTAATAATAGCCTTCCTCTTTATAAAACCATCCTCCGGATCCACCGTAAAGCCACAGGCTTTGGTAATTTGTGTAATAATATCTTCGACTTGCTCACGGCAGCTTAATACCTCATCCTCTGGTAACTCCTTCAGAACATTATAACGCACTGCTTTGAACACTATGAAAGCCTTTTCATCCTCGAGATATTCGTCGCTGCTACTATTATCCGAGTCGCTTAAGTTATTGTCTGATTCATTGTTATTGATGGGTTTCTCGTTGCCTTCAATACTCAGATCATAGAGGCTCTGATTGCGAATACTACCAGTATTCCATCGATCTAGCTGGCCAACCAATTGATATCTTACTAGGAATCCATAATTCTGTTCGGCCGTGGAAGATTCCGGAGTTAAGGAGGAGAGGATATATTCACCCACTTGAATGCTGTATATCCTGTCCAGACCGATCCTTTTAAATTGCATGACTTTCTCGAACTTGTAGTTATAACTACAAACGTAGAGCGCTTTTGCTGTCAAAAGAACAACTTTTTCCTCAAACTTCTTCGAATATCTATCGTACGGATTGAGCTCTCCCCCTTTTTTTCTTGCATCTTACAAAATTACCTTTTTTGAACTTCCGTTGGAGACAACAAGGTCCAACCGGCAATCATGACCTCATCGTCTGCAATCACAATTTCGCTGCTGATCTCAACTGACGCCAGCATTAGCATATGACAGTTCATGCATGCTCGCTTTTACTCACTAGCATTTGATCTAATTTTAGCCCAACGTTTCTCGACGCCCGGTTCTGCCGACATTAATGCACTTTGTGGGATATGACGGAAAATTTCGGATTTATGGTAACCTTTGAAGAAGTGTAAGCTCGATGCTAGCTTGTCTCTTATTCTTCTTTCCATACCCAAAACATAATCAACAGTCGCTTGCCTCCAGAAATCCTTCACAGCGTTAAAATACATCCTGGCAAGCGAGTTGGAAGCATCATTCATTATTCCAGTTATATTACGTTTCCCGGTCCTGAATGCAAAGTCAGCATTGAAAGAAAACAATATACTTCCTAACCTGGTGAAGTCGCCTTTAAGGGCACTTGTACCAGCGTACATACGGGAGATCATATCGCCATTATTCGCCCATACTGTAACAATCTTAGTGTTTCTATCACTCAGTTACCATTCCCTACCATTATTAAATAGCCGTTCAAATTTTTCATAATGTCTAATTCCCCTGTCAGGGTACTCGGATATGCCGAAGCGCATTAGCTGTATGTTTAAAACGTTTCTTGCAAATGCACTCTAAGGGATCATTTTCGTCAGACCACGGCAAGAAACAAACACTATGCGCACCTGAACAACGTTTGTACGATCCAAGCAGTCCATACAGTTCTTGATACAACATAATTAAGGTTAATGTTCAACTGTGTAATTAACCACCAACCGTGCGAAACACGCCTTTTTGTCTGCAATAGACCGTATCCTCGTTCGCAGCCCAAAAATATCTAATACATGCATGAGTATACCGATATCTTGGAATGCCTGCTTACGCTATTTTTGACATGTCATCATGAAGACTAGTGCTCAGCTTGCTAATATTTTCGAAACGCATGCCTTTTGTTTCTCGGTGAAAATCAAATTCTACATATCTTAGTTCGCTGCATTAGTGATTTCTCCATCTCTGGATAATCAACAACGAAAATAACTACCAACTTTATATTTGGATCACCAAGATGTTCAACATGTTTCCTGTATTGCAAACCAACCACTGCTTCCCTTCCGCTAAGCTCCGTTAAACTGACAGCAACTTGACGACCGTATATTTCTTCTTGTTCTGCAAAATGAGCTGCGAATGCCGCATTATTTTCTTCCTCTGTGCGTTCCAGGGTAGGAACAGGATGTAGACTGTAAGGTGATTGGCTCCAGAAAATGGGAACTGCCACCAGCTTATTAATGATGTTCCATTCCTTGTATTTATGCTGCCTTACTAGATCCACGTGTTTGAACAAAGGATGCAACGTGCTGAACTCCTTCCCTCTATGCAATTTCAATGCTTTATAGCTATGCACCTTCTTTAAACGTACCTTAAACATAATAATCTGCTCTGTTTCGACAAAGTTAGCGACTTGCCCGCGTTCATTGACGCCTCTTCGTTGGTATCGCATCCCTATTATTGAATCAGATCAGTTCCATGCAATTAATGCTTACCAGCCCGTTCGCGGCTGCGTCTGGAAATAAGCACAAAATCAAACTGGTATCCCTCTATCTCGCAGCGTTCTATTTGTACCGCGCCCTGTATAGCCACAGTGACCCATTCATCAAGCTGGATGTAAATCCATATCAATCATCAGCGACTTCTCAACAATACTCTCCGTATTTACATTGTTTGATATAAGTTCATGAGAGAGATGCTCATTCCACCAAAAGCGTCTGTCAATCTTGACATAGTCTCGCATCAGTGATCGCTCCAAACTTTGTCAAATAGCTACCAGTACCTGTTTCCGTGCTGAAAGATCACTTTGGGAATCAGAAACATTCGCTTTGTCGTAAGCGCGTTGAAAATTGTTCGTAATATCTAGAGACAATTAGTTATCGCAACCAGACACCTAACATACCAAAACCATTGGAAAAAATAAACATAGAGCGGCTGAAAAGCTCTACTACTTGTTTGACTATTTTCTGCTCTAATGCCACCTCTTCGTTATTCACAAGCGTAACCGAAGTTTCTTCTACTTGCAAAGAATCCGAATTGCTACTTATACTGCTGGTTTTGTCTTTGTTACCGTTCTCTGAAGACTCGTCGTCTGTCAAACCCTCTTTATTACTATCCTCGCCTTTCTTTTTCACTCCAAAAAGCTTAAGCCTCGTCATAAACGAATTCGATCTTCTTAAAACAGGTGGCGCTGGCTCCGCAAAAGAAATTTGGGGTATAGATGAGGAAACGCTTGCTGACGAAACGCTCACGCTCACAACGTGCGATTTTGCATGTTGTGCTTGATCGTCGCTAGGGATACCCTCCGAATCTTCTTCAGAATCAGAATCCTCAGTGATATGGATCACCTTCGTCTGTAGAAATGTGAGCAGAACCCGGATTTATTCTGATTAATTTTACCCTTGCGTCGAGCTTTTCACGTGCTTTACGTGCATTAAAGCACAAGCATAAAACTTTCTCAATTACATATACAGGATGATTCAAGATGTGTCCTCGTAGCTGAACTTTTGTGACAACCACGAGATACTTTTCTAAACACCAGTTGTCAAACTGCTGATATTATGCGAAACAGTATCCTCACCCCTTATTCCTTCTAATATGCCAAGTACACCGTAGATCTCGTACATGCGTGTGTCTTTCGGAGGTTCATACGATTCTGGAGCAACATATGCCATGCGTAAGCTGGGCTCATGGTAAACCATACTTGCCTTTTCGTGTCATTCGTAGTCCATCAAAGCCAATCTCGAGGATGCCTTTGTCTCTTACAAGAACAAACGCATCTTCAGTGACATGCAGATGTATAGGATCGTCTATAGTGGGTTTATCCCAGGTTGTCATAGTGGGATTCTGAGTAATATGCAGCAAAGAAGAAAAGCGCTCGGGAAACGAATTCTATGCAAATTCAATGATAAATATGGTGTAGATACCAGTGACCTGTCATGTTGTTGTGGTAACCACATTATACTCTGTGGATGACAACAACTAACTTTGTATTGCTGCACGTTACATTTCCACGGGTCTGATTATATTATACGACATCCACATTTATGCCCAACATCATATTAACATTGCTTAATCATTGCTGAATATTCACAACCCAGCAGTGATCATGTCGATTATGTCATGTCCATTTTCTATGGAAGAAGGAAATCTTTAAATACGAATACGATGTGATAATGCAGCGTGCTTGTATGTTATATTTTGTGTACTTTTGTTTTTCCCCATTAAATGACTCTCTAATATGGTAATTTTTTCAGCCTTGTTTCGGCGCCCCTTTCTTCGTTTCTGAGTACCGTGGGGGTTCGTTTCCTGTTTTATATGCCAAACGTAAATCTAGCAGAAACCTTACACTTTCTGCATTCTCTTACCTGGTTTTGATTTCAAACACTTCCAAAACACGGAAAAAGGCTTTGCAACATCCATAGGCCAACTGGAGAGGCCAATCATTACGTCCTCGAGATGTCCATTACATCTATGAGGATCCGGTGCTGAGCTTGGACCACGACTATGTTTATTCAAGGGGAAAGGTGATTCGTTGTCTGACATGACGCTTGCTTGAAGGAAACTTGGCCTTCGCGGTCGGAGTCACCATACCAACAAGCTGATCGACTTCACAACACACCAGTGACTACTTAAAAATGATTGGATAAGGTTGATATATCTGCAGGACCACTTCGGTTCCATGCCACTAGGAAAAGGAGAGCAGAGCCACTGCGCTAATCATCCATGGATTGAGAACAAAAGTACTTTATGCTTATCATACTGATAATTGTGACGTTCCTTCCCTATCCATTCAGTGGTTACATGACGTACTAGACCAGTTCAATCTAACCAACATTTTCCTTAATGAAATACTCTATCCGACTGGAATCACGTAGTTCTGTCAACAATATAAAAATCGAGTTATTCCCTATTTTATGGTTTACTTTTATTATTATTCTAGATATATTTTTCCTAATAATGTGGGATCCGCTCGGCTTAAGGATTCCATGTATAGCATGATAATGATTAGTTTCAGTATACTTTGTAAAACCTGAAAATAGTAAAGAACCTTTATTCATTCCTCTCAGTGTCACAGCAAAGCTGTAGTGCATTAATAAAGCAGCCACAGCCAATATATTGGCTGCTTTTGAATCTCTTTTCTTTTTCCAATCTCATCTGGCAAACCATGCCAGCACAAGAGTATACTCATTGGATGCTTTTGCTCCCTGAAAACAAGGATGTTTGAAATCCAAAAACACTTACAACTGAGCGGGCATCTTCTTTTGTAAGATGCATTCTCTCTCTTACTATGTTATTTTTCGTAAATTGAGTTAATGCTAAAATTGGAATAACATAATGGCTATCTTTCTCAGTAGTTGTCAAATTCGGGATTGTTGATTTTGAATCATGCTCATTCTAAACATAGTCGATGGTAAAAGCTCCATAGCTTTGGACTGCTGAGCAACAAGGTAATTAGTGTAGTAAAGTGTAGATCCATCTAGCAAATACACTACTGTGATTTCACACTAAGTGATTTCCCAATGCATTTTTCTGCAGTAGTGCCCATTGTCTTGACGTCGCAGACTTTCCAAATTTGTCTCGCAGCACTCCTGAGTAAATATTTCTTTACACCGCCGTTTTTTTGGTTTATGCGCTCATGCAACGATGGACGTGAATGTTAGTGCCATTCTCAACGCTGCCGAGCGATGGCTGACATTTGCCATATTACATAGTTAATTTTTCGTTCCAATGACGAGATAAACATGGAGTTTTTGGACAACGCGCTAGAGGCGTGTTACCGAGATCCTTCCAAGGTACATTGATTCGCTTGAGCAACGCACCACTGTTATTGATTATGCTGTAATAGCAAATGGAGGCGGGAATCTTTCTTACTCAACTCAACAGCTATATCTACAGGTGGGATCATGTGAAACAGATTCTAGATCAATCACGAAGCATTTACACCAAGGTAATTACATGATTGACAGAAATAAAGATCTCACTCGTATGTTAGCTTATATCGTTGCAAATTCTTGGAAGAATCGTATCTGAGCAGTGGAATGATCCGGATTGTCCAAAACTAGGTGCGTGCATCTCACTATTACGATCACTAACTCATTGTATATGACAGAAATTCGCGATTATGTTAATAAAGCCGTTATCGAAGCATGTATGAGCAGAGAGCTGGTAACAAGCGATGAATTCAACCAAGCATATCTGAATAAATTAAACCTGGTGCTCGTGCAAGTAAGAAATAATTCAGCTTACCGCAGTGACTCATAGTATTTAGATTCTCAAGAAGGAATGGCCTAACGGTTGGCCAAGCTTCGTTACAGAGATGGTTGCTATTGGAGATGAACGTTTAAGTGTACTGGAAAATAATGTTAGCATTTTTGGATTGTTGAGGTATGGTATGAACTTATTAGAATCGTGATTAATCCCTTGTTTTTAGTGAAGAAATCTTTGATTATTCCAGCGGTCAATTAACCATGGCGAAAGTGCTGGAGTTAAAGCGACAAATGATCAAAGAGTTTATCCCTGTTCTTGACCAATTTCGGAAGATCTTGCGACTAGACCATACCACTAACTCAAGACTGGTGGGATTAACATTAGCGGCTCTCGTGAGTTTCTTAGATTGGATACCTGTCGAATACATATATCAGTCCGATTTAATTGATCTGTTAAAGACAAAGGTACCCTGACAAAAGCATCGAGACTGCCAACTATCTGATTCTTTTATTTTTTAAGTTTAGTGGGAATAGCATACACCGCTATCTAGTAATGAAATGTTTTCTGCAAATTATATCTCGCGATATCCCAGCCGACTTGACTCAAAATCTCTTATTAACTTTCAAAGACATTATGGACATGGTTGCCGAAGTAATACCAGTACCGTCAGGTAAAGGTTCCTGTAATTTTCCAACCATTGTAGTTCACAATATTTTTTCGCAGATATTCCAGGATCATACTATAACGTAGCAACAGAGGATCAATTTTTTGTGCAAGACTTGGCATTATTTTTGACAACAACTCTAGGCCGATATTACGAAGTAAGTGGACATAACCGATTAATTTCATTTGACCTCATACACCTCGAATTAGTTGATTGAAAGCAACCTAGGCTATGCCCTTATTTTATGTAGCTATAGCTACCTTCTGGAAGTATCTCGGATAAACGACAAAGAGCTGTGGAAGATATGTCTGGAGTATTGGGGAAAATTTGTAAGTTTTGTACATCTAAGACTGCGTGCTAATGATATATTGTGAAATAGGTGACATTCATGTACGGAAGTACGCTGCAGATTGATAATTCTAATACTGGGCATCCATGCCAAACACGGTGCAAAATTTATCGGGATGTCTTGCACAAACTACGTATTATAGCTATGGATCAAATGGTTCCTCCTGAAGAGGTAGGATCTTTAGAGAGGGCGTTTAAAAGACGATGTAACCCTACGTCTAGGTTTTGGTGGTTCAAGATATGAACGACGAAATTAGCAGAGAGTTTCTTAAACAGAGTAACGTCTCAGAACTCTATGATTCAATGAAAGGTCTGCTTGGTAATCTAGCAAAGCTTGATCTCCTGGATACAGAAGAAGTTATGCGAGAGCAGCTTGCTGAACAGGTAATGTATATAATGGCTTTTATAAGTTTATTGCATTTTTCGAAGAAAAAAAAAAGTGTCCAAGTCAAAATTATCGGGAACGGTTATTTTCAATTAAGAGGGAAAAATGAGAACTCATATACAGATAGTTTGGCAAAGCAAATTGGTCCTGGTCAGCCGTGAGTAAATTGTGTTGGGCTGTAGGAGCCATCGCAAACCTGATCGACGAAGCTGAAGAAGACAGGGTCTTGAAGTACTTAACTGACGAACTGGTCAACATCAAAATATCGAATGAGAATCAGGAGTTCGTCAGGTCGTCCTGTTTATTATACATTGCGGGCGAAAATCCACGTTTTTCGAAGAAGCATTGGGATTTTTTGAAGTTTTCTCTAGCTAAAATCAGCACCTATGTTCACACTGAAGACGAGCATATCACTGATATGGCTTGTGACACGTTTCTCAAAATATGTCAGAGCTGTAGCGGGGAACTAGCGTGCCCACAACCAGATGGATCACCGTCCGTGCTGGATACTTTCATAGCGAATCTGGAAGCTTTTGTATCTGATTTAAACTCTAGCCAAGTATGTACCATGGTCCGTGCGTAGCCGTGCCTATGCTAACTCGAAGCAGACTTGCACTATTTTTAAGGCCATTGGCTTCGTTTTATCAAGTAGTGCTGCTGATAGTCAAGAACGGTTAATGGCAGCATTAATGACTGGACCAAACACTCTAGTAATGTTTCCCAACTAAGCTAAAATGGACAACTAACTGTTAAACTTAGTATACTGCTGCGTCTGCAGAGTTGCAGGATCTTTCGCCAACTTTAAAGAAATGCGAATCCCTGAATAAGCTAGCCAATGCGCTAAAAATGAACACAGCTGTATGCTCCACAGTTGGTCCTGTTTATCGAATCCAATTTCAGAGACTCTATCCTTCTCTGCTCATGATATACAAAACAATAATGGAAAAGGTGGCTGACAGCAATGCAGGTACGTAGGGATAACACTGTTCATAAAAGGTGCCATACTTATCTTAACGTATGGAAATAGTAATGGAAGCATTGACATTACAACTGTTTCGCCAAATCAAGAGCGAAATCATCCTTCTTACTGAAACATACACAAAAGCAAATCAAGACTTGCAATCTACTGACCATGCGATACTATCCGAGTTCATCAAACTTTTCATGGTTGATTTCCAGAATTCACCGGCGTCTCTACGAGAGCCAGCTGTTCTCAGCCTTATGTCTTATCAACTCCAAAGCATGCATGTATGACACGCCTTTCTTTGTCCCGTCTCCGTTTCTACAGCAGGATGAAAATTTACGAAGCATACCTTACTTGTCACAGATTGATCAATGGCCAGGTGTATTGGAGACTACTCTTTGGTCTGTGTTTGAACCAATGATTCCTATGATCAGCCAGAATTATGTCGATTTTCCGGAGTTCCGTCAAGGTTTTTACAAACTTGTTTATGTATTTGTTCAGAAATGGTTCACAGGTATGCTAAGAAGAAAATTAAGAAGGTACTAAAGTTGGAGTATCCATAGAATTATTAAAAATTCCTCAAAATACATTTAATCTACTTATGCAAAGTTTACTGTGGGGTATTAAAGACGCTACAAGGGAAGTATCACATATGGCGCTGGACACTTTACTGGATCTCATAAACAGCGTAAGCCATATGGAAGATGAAGATATGTCAAGCGAGTTTTATTCTGCGTATTTTTTATTGATACTTCGTGAAATAATTGTTGTGTTAACAGATTCTGATTATCGAAGCGGTATGATCGTGTTATGATGGGTAGAAAGCTTACATTAAGACTCCAGGCTTTGATCCGCAAAGCAAGATTTTAGCTCGACTGCTAGAATTGGTACAAGAAGGGGAAATATATGTTCAGCTCTATGATCCAAGGCACTCGGGAAAACAATACGTATCCAATGTCGAATTTGTTCAAGATTACGTGCGGAATCTACTGTTTAGCATGTTTCCACAGCTGCAAAGGTACCAAGTAAATAGAAACAGAAGAATAACCAGTCATTGACGCCTTGTCATAGGAATCAAATCGAAGTTTTGGTACTTGGCATGTTTCAATATAGCGGTGAATTACCAAAATTTCAGGATGATTTGCGAGATTTCTTGGTAGACATTAGGGCAATCGGAGAAGATACTGGTGACATACAACTTCGGGAAAAGGAAGCAGAATTAGAGCTTTTAAAATATTTGTAATATATACATAATAGCGTTTGGTTCAGACAGAAAGAATATACTTCTCCTCTATTCAACGTTTTATAGAGCATTATCACATATCCTGGTGATTGTGGGGTTGAAACAAAATATGCGTGATACTCGCGCTATTTTTACTGTTTCTTGAATAAAGCGCCGCCAGGAGCTACAGTTGGAAAAAGATGTTTCCAATATGCAATTGTTCATTCAATAAAGATAAACTACTAATAGACACCGTATCCCCCAAACGGGACGGACACTCCGTTAGGAGGCAGTAGTGCTCATCCTGGGGCGAAGACGCAGAAAATGGGGAAAAAAAAGAGGGAGCAGCAGGACCATGAGAGCGAATGCACCTCAACTGCAACGATCAAGCGAATACTGTCCAACATGAAGTGAGTCCAGATCAAAGAGTACAGCTAAAGAGCATCAAATACCTACCGACACGAGGACGAGTCCTGACAGAAAAGGGACAAAGTCCAAATAAGCAAGGAAAGTGACAAAAATCTCCGAGGCGTTTACAAAAGGAACGTATCTGAAACACGTCATGATGTCTTATCCAACATCATCGAAGGATACTCTGAACCACACTAATCAGCAACAGATAATGACAAGTGAAGGCTTACTTGCTTAATAGGCATTGAAAGCGATATCGCTCATACAGTGTAAGATGGAAGGTAAAAAGAGGGAAACACAGAAAGATAAAATACCAATCTAAAACCTGGATCACTTGTATGGAAGACGCCATTTTCAAGCACCTAGACAGATGCATGCACTTGTATGTTTTATGGACGAGTCATTTGCAAGGCACTTATAATATTGACAGTTTATAGTGCGAGAATGCACCTCAAAACAGAAATATGGAATGGAATGAAGAATAGATATTCTCACTCAAGTATTCCTTATCATCAGCCAGCTTATATATTGTTTCGAACCGACGCGAACATCTTCCTCAACCAATGTAAGCTGAGAGGGTACAGCAGCAATGCTCAACCTATCGATCCTTATCGTTCTGCTGGATCAAATGAATATCGTTGTAAAGTAAAATGAACTATGCTACCCTGGTATTATATCAGGCCTGAGGAAGATTTGAACTATAGAAAGTAAAAACAAGGGTTTTTTCTTCAACCTTGAGCATTTTATTAGGGTAACATACTAATGAGAAATTTATCAATCTCAGCGTAAAGTCGTCTTGGGAAATAAAGTTGCAAAATACTGTATTTTTCTGCTTTTTACGAGTCCTACCATTCTTCGTGGAATAATCCTGGTATGACTGATGCCTCTGTTAATTCAGGACCTGTCCCATACCGATAGAAAGCTTTAGCAGAACCCGTCAGATATGTCGTCTTTTCTTTTCGGTTACGGCAAAGTTGTTGCGGTAAGCTGAAATAGTTCGGAGGATCTTCTCCCTGTGGGGTAGCTATTAGTGGTGTAAGTACTGTGGCAAGTTCGTTTGGCCATTCAGTCGAAGGTTCATCCAGCGAGGGATCAAAAAAGATCGGACTTTCATAAGACTGTTGGTAGCATTGAACGGTAGTCAGATTTGGTATTAAAAGTAATTGATCGTACGGCAGATTGGCGATCGTAAGAGGAATGCTAAATTCGGCAACATGAACGGATTTGAATAGACCTCCATATTCTGTGGTAACCAGGAATTGAATATCATAACGAACACGGGTATGGCGACTGGTGAATGAAGGTGAAACAAGTTTGGTAGGTATATCAAATGCCAAACTTTCGGATATGCAGTTGTTGTTTGAAAGATTTAAGGCTCCTTGGAAAACGATACGCACATGTTCTTGGACCGCTGTGCCTCGTTGGATCAACATACGCCCCTCATGATGTTTGCGGAATTTATACGATATACCGGTTATTTTAGCATCCGAGTTCAAAGTGGTCATATTCAGCTGCATTGAGAAAGGTTCATCTAGAAGTTACCGATATAGAGTTGTGACCGTGTTAATACGCAAATACGAGTTGGATACCATAAAATGGAAAGAAATATTCTTGCCTGGACAATAGGATTGTTTAGGCAGCTTTGCATGTACTTCGGCTATCACTTGCTTTTTGTCTCGCATTAAGGTAGTTTTGAAGATCCATTCTTTCGCTAATTGCCGCGTACAGCTTAGTATCAAAAACATTGACTTGCCGAATCATTTACCTGGCGTTGCAACGAGAATAGGACGATAAGGTGTGATGTATTCTTTGCTTCTCATGCCCGATTGAAGACCTGGGCCATCAATTTGTGCTGTCCAAACATATCGGATACTGAATCCAGGTGGATCCTCAACGGACGGCGGATAATTTACATTAGGAAACTGGAGAAGACAAACCTTTCGTGAGAAGAAAAATGACAATTCAAATCATACCTTTAATGCAAAAGGAAATGTATGTTCCCCTGGATCCAATTCATCCCATTGAGGAGGCGAATAAGCTAAACAAATGACATACGCTTATCTATATATTTATGCCACAATAGCACTCGTCGGTTACCGCAAGCTTCGTGTCCCCATAACTTCCAATATGTCTCAAAAAAAGACGTAATCGTATGGTGTATCCGTTCATTCATCTTATCGCATGTAGCGCTTTCATCGACTTTGACCATGGCTGTTTCCTCGCCGCGAAACTTTTTATGCAATGTCAGCAATCCAAGTCTACTGCAAGTTACTTTCGAAACAAAACCTTGATACGTATTCTAGATGCATATATTCGTTCAGTCGCACGTAATACCACTTTGCCTGCAGCGTTCAGTGTCAGTCATCTTTAACTTTTTCGCTATGCGGTTCATTTTATATTTTCTCGAGAAAAGCAGAAGAATGGGAAAAAAAAGAAGAGACCTCGAATGATGCGGTTAGGTCGAATAATGGGATGACATCCGCCTTCGAATTCGATAGCGAGGGAATTCTGTGGTTCGAAAGTGCTTTGTAATGGAGGTGATAGAATTCGCCGATCCGAAATGCTACTCAAGTCTTGTGATCGAGGGCGTTGCCGATGGCCATTGGTAGGCGGATGAAGGCCATTCGTGTTAGGTAAAGGTACAGGTACAGGGAATGCAGATATAGATGCCGCTTGGCGATGCCTGCTAACTCCACCTGTAGCGGCACGAATGGCCTGAGAAAATCCTCTTGTACTGTCTGTGTTCATTACTAGTACTTTTCACTTTCCACAAGTCAAAGAAGGAATAAAAAAAATTGACAGCGATTGAGGAGTCAACTCCTGTACACAGGTTAAGGTTTGCACATTTCGGAACAGATTGTTTATCCTTATCCAATGCAAATATCTCACACACGTTGTGTGACAAAGGATTCAGTACATTGAATCAGTCAAACACCTTCTGAATGCTCGACTCTTGTACTAGATTATCCCTCAATGCTCAGCTCAGTTACAGAAGTTTTCGTGTTCACTAAACAGTCGTTTGAGAGTTCAGAAAGCATTGCAAATCAGTTACTGAGCTGGAACTACGGTTTTAAGCCAAGAGACCTTCATGTTCCAAATATAATAGTAACTGATTAATGAAATCGGTTTTTATTTGCTGAGTGCAAACGGAGAAAGACCTTTTGCAACTCCTCGCTACATGTTTTCCTATAACCATAGAAACTTTGGAAACGTCCCGCGGCCTCATGCCAATGGATTGCCTGCGTTACGTGCATTGATGCTACAAGAAAGTAATTAATCGCTTTCTATGGGTTGCCAGTAGATATTGATCACGCTCCACGGCGATTCTAGCGGATAAAGGTGACTCTCTTTTTCTGCGAATATATGTATAAGACTGATACTTTATCCCGCTTTTATCTCAAGGCATTTAAATGGTTCAAAGTATTGTTAATGAGAGGGAGAGTTTTGGATAAGCAAGTCTAAATGAACGGACTGTGTCGAGTGAACTGGCTTATTACTTGAAAGGTACAAGATATTTCCTATATATTTATTCACGAAACCATCGATGGAACCCCTGAATGAGGAATGTTATCTTTCCTAGAAAATCTCGCGATATTATCAAAACATTTAACCTCATAGTCCTATCCTGCCAAACAGCAAACGATATAGCGATGCATGGTGTCACCCGAGTGCAAAACTTGTGGAAGGCATGCAATGCTTTGTCATTAACACTAAGGCTTTCTTCTCTCTTTCTCTTTGTCTCTCTTTGTGCTTCTGATGACTGCATATTCGGAATATTCGTGGGATTGACAAAAGAAAATATTTGACCATGGCCAAATAGGTTGTTCAAAAAAAACCAGCTTATCACTTTATTGACCAAGTTCAATTATCCGAAATCAGCCTTTATGCATTTGACTATCAAGATCCTTTACACAGTCAGTCCATGTTCGTACAACTCCGCGTCCCACAAATGTAGACCAAGGCCAGTACCACCAACGCGTCGTAACTGTGTGATTGCCTTTGCGACCTTTTCAATATTCTCAACTCTCTTCGACAAGTGAGTTCCTCTACACGATATAAGCAAGAGGAATAAGGAATAAACATCGGATCAACTAATCCATCTTTTGTTTTGCCCTCCCCCTTTCAAGAGCTGCCGCGTTTTAAACTCACTTGATGTGCTGTTTCAGCTGCATGTCCTTGTTATTAACAGCAAGTCCTGTCAAATTCAACAAGGACGAGTTGATGTCCTTTTCCATAGCAAGGCTCGTGTCTAACGCAAAATAACGATAATGTTTTAGAAAGAAGAAAACAAAGTGTCATGTTTCTTCTCTTTTACCGATGGCATGTTGTGCAGATGCCCAAGCGTTCTTGTGAAAAAAAAAAAAAAAAGAGACCAAAACAAAAAAGGAGTTACACAAGCACCGTTGAAACTCGGGCTTCATCCTTACCGTGGGTTCTGGCACTTGTTTGATGGTAACAGCTCCTCCTCGCATGTTTTGGTAATCAATCAGAATTTGAACACGTTTTCCTTGCTGTTCAACTTGCTCTAAGAAATATTTTTGGAGGCCCTTACAAAGAACAATCATCGTTAGTTTCATAAGTTGGTCTGACCCCTTTCATCTTTCTTTACAGGCAAGGCCACATCATCACGTCCAAAGTAAGCTGCAGCAGACAAGTAGGTATTTTGAGCAACTTGCTCAATCAATATCTGTTCATTAATAGCATCTTGGGCTGCGATGGTATAATTTTGACTAGCAAGTGATGAAACAGAAGTCATGATGAGGAAAAAGAAAGGTATTCTGTGAAAACTGCAGCAAACAATTATTGTTATACAGATATTTTTTGTTTGTCCACTAATCATGCGCTAATCCAAAAATTGCCCTTTCAGTATGGCCTCTCGCATCGGACTACTGGATCGTTTTCGAAAACGCTGCGTCACCTCTTTTTGTGCAGTGCCATCATTTTCATCTATGCCGAAGCGATGAAGTATTTCCTTTTCTTTTGATCGGTTGTGTTGCTAATGAAAAGTACGGCTTTTTATTAACCTTACTTTTTTTATGCAGTCTCTTTTGATACCATGGTGATGTAGTCAACCAGTTTACCAAACCTTTGAGTATGGTCACTTGGACGTTGATGTGTATGGCTTGTTGAAGCTAACGTATCAGAATTCATGGGAAACGTCGGAAGATAAAGTTACTGGATGGACGGAAAAGGATGGGAAAGCTCTTTTATATCCATAAGCCTTTTTTTGTGGATCAAATGATTGGGGTGGATGTTCTATGCTGTGAAACATACACAATTCCAGATCGGCTCTTTATTCACTTTTACCCGTCGCTTCCAACACACGCATGTTCCTTCAATGTGAACGTACAAATGCTGCGTATCCAAGAATATCCTTCTTTCTTTACCCACGCTGCTCAATTGTGTCCATCTGACTTTTGTTTACTTTTCACTTGCGCACCTCAACTAACCAATTTTTTGCTTTATGCTCTCTAAGACAATGCTTTATCACTAGTGGATGAATCTGTTTCCGACCGGTTCAAACCGGCAAACGACCATACCAAAACCATGATCGTTTTTAAAGCGGTACACAGTAACCGAAAAATCTACTCAGTGGGGTCAGGGATATCCACTACGATCGATAACCATGGAGAGGTTTCCCATGCTCAGGTTTACCATAGAATCGTAAGCACCTGTTGGGTGGCGTTGTACATACCACTGAGCCGTGCGTCAGTGTGCCTCGTGGATATCAAATGCATGCATCTTCCCATGAGCAACGGCTCAGAAATGATAAAGCGTTAAAGAGACATTTTTGCACTCTTAGCGTCGGATATTTGTCGTTAGGATGATAGCCACTGCTGGCTCATAGCTTACTCCCGCCCCGGCGTGCTGTCCTTTCATTCTCACTTAACGCGATTATCGTGGCGTCATTCCATGAAACTAGTCTCCCTCTTTGTTCGTTTCTGTACTTTTCTCAACCAAACTTTGGACATTACTCCCCTCAGCACGAACGCTGGTTATACTTCTTCATTCTTTTAGCGGGAATATGCTTTTGGTGATCTTCTTTAGGCTGCTGCGAATGTTTGGTATACCTTATCTGTCTGCGGCTAGACCAAAAATATCCGTTAATATTGTACGCTAACGGTGTTTGTGACCAGTGAGCCATTCTTTGTGGGGTCCTATTTGCTTTACCTTCATATCGTACTAAATCGATCCCCTCATTTTATGCGAGAAATAAATACCATCGAAACCACTTTAGTCAAAGAGCACTTCGGATTTATTTTGATTCTTGCTATTATGAAGAATGTCATAACCCGTGCGAGTATATTGCGAGGACACACGTTTGTCGCAGCGCAGAATTGTACACTTAGTTATGAATAAACCGACCGCCTTTATGCGATACGTATTCTATCTAGCGTGTCAAGGATAATTACTTATGTTCTTCAAGTGTCGGCAAAACGAAAACCAGCGAAAATGAATGAAGACAGTCTATCTACTGACGGGGCTCCTCCAGTCGAGCGTGAATTATTCGAGAATATATCGCATTTGCTCGTCTCATACAGTGCGAACCTCAGATTTTGTGCCTCACAACAAGTGGGCAAAACGAGCAGTAAAAGTGGCAGAAGCTTTTCAGCGAACAACATGTTCTGCCTATCATCAAGATGGCTGAACTCTTCGCCATAGACTTGTCAATGCCACAAACACACGCTGATAGTGGCATGGAATCGAATGGATTGTTGAGGATCAGAAACTGGCGCGCCGTTAGACTATCGAAGAAACAAAATTAGGAATCATGATAATGTTAGGACTGATTTGATGATGTCTTACCGCTTTGTTGAATTTTTGCTGTATCCCAAATTCACCTATGTTTCGGGTTGTCTTGAATGTCCCGAACCATAAGCCGCCATTACTCTCAGAGACAGATAGTTGCGCCAATTGACCAAAACAGAGTGTACAATGAGAGGTATTGGAAGTATATTGTTCAAGAGCAATTGTATCCTGAGGTTAGATGACTGCATAATAGTAACAACATCCAACATTGTTGTATCTTGTTTCACGCAATGCTACTCTTGAGTGATGCCTTGCGCGTATCCTTTGTTCAAAGCTGTGTCCATTTTCTGGAAATGATAATGTTAATGAATGATAATTGCAGTAATAGTAGTAGAAAATTACTTTCTGTTGAGAGCCTAACATGTCATTCTGTAATGTTCCGTTTTGATACATGGAATATTGGTCTAGCATACTGGAATCGTGGGGGTTAAATAGATATTGTGATGTATGTGCAGTATGATATACGAGATACTTTTGTCGTACATTGCATTAACGGAAGCAGTAAGAGATGAAGGTAAAAGGAAAGGATGAAAGGGACAACATGTCGTCGTATTAATGGACGGACGCGTCATGCTATGACTTCTGAATATTAGGATAGTCGCGAGAGTAGGGAAATTCTTGTCATTCAAGTCATGAACTGATCTGTCCAAAAGCAATGTCACTCAGGTATGGCTAGACTGAAAGCATCATATGGAAAAGCAGATAGTCATTGTCGATCATGATGCAACTATCAATAGAATGATTGTCTGTTTGAATCGACAAGTGTTACACGAATGAATTGCCAGACACCTTCGGTAAATCAATCAATTTTCCAAAGCTTAAGTCTGTTTATTGACTATCTGATTATACGGCCGTCATCAACCAGCTTATGTGTTGTTATTAACCGGTAACAACGACTTCCTCGGCCAATGCAAGTTACAAGACTACAGTAACAGTAATAGACCATCGTTCTTCTCGTCCTATCCGACCAGATTGGTTTTTGAATGGACATTGACGTAAAGTAGCAAGACCACGTATTTCTGTTTGAGACATTGGAGGGATCTGTATTATGTGCAATAAAACTGCAGCTTGAGCATTCTTTTACGGTACTATGTCAGCGCAAAAACACCTTTTAACTGACGCACATTACTTGCAAAACTCTCTACATTCCAAATCATGCAGCTCTGTCCATAGGATTTGTTTTCGTCCCATAATGGTTAAGATCTAATGCAGCATGTGCGAAAATACTCACTAAGAAAGTGCTTTCAGCGCAACTGGTGTGTATGAAGTAGCCCTCCGGAGCATGGAAAAAGGAATGAATTCTGCATTTTTAATTAAGATATTAACATGTCATTGCTGCTACATCATATTTTGATTTAACTACCCTTCACTTTTATCTATGCCATAACAATGCTTTATCCTAATGGCAGGGTGAATGACCCTTTCCTCTATCTGCGTTCAGAGGGTATGGTGGTCTAGATTGCTGCTTCTCCATCCTTTCCCATCTCTTGAACACCTTCGCACTTCCTCAGTCTCACCAGAAAGGCTGTGTGGCCATGAACATCATAGTTCTTAGGTCTACATACCCATGCTGTTCGGCTTTCTTCATCTTTCTGTTTACTTCTAATCTGCGTGGATCTGACTTCCCATTCTTTCCATTCCGTTTCAAGACAGTCTTCCATTGCCAGTGGTAATGTTTTGATCTGCTTTGCAAGATCCAGTACTTGCGTCATGTTTGGTAAATAGCATACCAAAAATCGATCGTTTTGAAGATAAGGGATTAATCGAGGGATCTCCTCGCTGGGGTCAGGCATATCGAGCACAATCCCATCGAAATATTCCGACTGATCGATCACTGTCGGCAGAGTTTCTGCGACTGGACCTAGATGGAAATCTACCGTAGATGCGTAACGGCCTCTTGCATAGCGTTGTACATGCTTTTGAGCCGTGCGGGAGTGTGCTTCGCGGACATCAAATGTATGAACCTTTCCACCAGCAACAGCTCGGGCGAGATAGAGCGTTAAAGAACCATTGCCTGTACCTGCTTCGAGAATTCGATGCCCAGGTTCGATATCCAAGAGCTGAATCTATAAAGTAGTTGAAAACCGTGAGAAACCGGCTCTCCTTGAAAAGAAAAAGGAAACAAGAACCAGTACAATGGTGGAGGCATCCTTCGGATAAATGGGTGTACAACTGCGTGGAACATTTAGTACATATCTAGAAGAAGAGAAACGATGTCAAACGGGATGCATCCGATGTATCAAGTAGACTAACTCATCGAGGGTGGGAAAATGAACCATGTACGACGCAGTATCTTTCATCCTGCAGATTTTAGCATCAGCCTAATAAAAATAACCAAGTTTGCCTTACCGTTATGCGTCCTTACAATTGACCGCACAGGCTTGTCAATCACTTGTTCATGGGCGATGATTCCGCCCTTGAGATCCCTACGACCATCTTGCTCTAGAGGTCCAATAAAGAACTTTTTGTTCGTTCTAACGTTTCGGAGCATGCAAAAATCACCCTGACGGAAGGTACTTGCAGTGCGTCGAGGAACCGATCCACATAGTGAGTTCACTGCATGCTTCAGGAAACTGGGCAACATGACTCGAAAGGCACGAGCAGAATGCAACAAAGGAAAAAAGACGATGCCCAATATCAGTCACGATGCAGATTAGATCATTGCCTGTCGGATGATGAATGTGGTCCGCTTCTTTCAAGCATGCATTTTCCTTCAGAAACCCAGGACGATGCCATTCGCGGCACAAACGACGATGCCACCGTAAGCCGGCTGTAAGCATGAAGAATGGGCCCAAGTATCACTCCTGTTATTCACCAAAGGCTTCTGTATTAGATCGGCAGTTCGCTTAGGCTACTTTAAAGATCCTTTCGTTTCATTCTTTGTACGACGGCCTGTACGTCGCTCGCCTATTATCAACCGAGGTAAAACAATAGCAAAGCATAGATATTCGTGGAATAACAGAAAAAAATACATATGGTAGGATCCTACATACGGAGTTTTGCGTTGGACACGTTGGTACGCCGGTTTCTAGAAATGCCTGGCCAACAACAGAAACAAATCGTATCACTCGGTGCAGGTTATGATACACGTTATTTTATGATTAAGGTAGAAATGGTTTGTCTGAAATGTTTTGGGTTTTCACGGACATCGTGTAGTCAGGTCATCTTGATCAGGGCGCTCCTCTTGCAACTAAGTTGTCACGATACTTTGAAGTTGATTTCCCTGAACTAGCTACAAAAAAGGCGCTGACCATCAAACGGTATAAAGACCTACATCAACTGCTAGGCCCTCCAGATAATATTAAAATAGGTAAAATCTTTGGGCAAAAGGGTCTATTAGTTTTTATTCATTGAGATGCAATTCAAGACAAAGGAGGGATGGAGTTATCCAGTCATGATTACTGTTTGATTGGAGAAGATCTGAGGGCATGGAATAATGTAGTGGAAAGGCTAGTCCATTATGGCCTGGACAAAAGGCAAGCCATTTTATTTTTGGTTGGATGTAGGCAAACTAAACCTGTTGAATGTAGCGCACCGACCCTGTTCCTGTCCGAATGCGTCTTTATCTATCTTGCACCTGAAGATTCCAATACCATTCTCGAATGGATTACACATAATATGAGCAATGCTATGTTTGCTCTTTACGAGCAGATTAGACCTGAAGATGCTTTTGGCCAGATGATGATTCGAAATCTTCGGGTGAGTCACACAACACGATACATATGCTTATGGAAAAGAATACTTATAAGTTTTGATCTTTATACTTATTTAGAGCCGGAATATTGAACTTAAAGGAATTCATGCTTTTCCGGCATTAGTAGATCAAGAGAATCGATTCAAAAATCTTGGCTGGGATAATGCGATTGCAGTTGATATTAATGCGATCCATGATCAATATTTAGCTAAAAGTGATATTGCCAGGTAGAAGAAACGGGATAGGATCGCAATGAAGGATTAACTTTTTGATGGCTTCCTAGAATGACACGATTGGAAATATTGGACGAACTGGAAGAATGGCGACTACTTGCTGGTCATTATTGTGTAGCATGGGCGTACAAATCGAAGGATACGAAGGAAGCATTTGCCTCTATACAGCTGGGACCATCATGATGGAGGAAAGAATTTGATTGTTCTGTTTAAAGTACAATCTTTGATACCACCTTATGGGATATCTTTTCATTTGTCTGACTGTGTTTTTTATTTGATTCCGTCTGATGGAAAGAAACAAGAAATCGTGGCATTTGAAGTCAAGTTCTTGGTTTTTTACGCTGCCTACTTTCATTTAATCCTTGTTGAATGGGGTCAGAAACATTATAGTGGTCTTTCTAAGAGGAAAAGGGTGCGCTATATGATTTGAGATTTCAAATACACGCTGTTTATTTACATGTGTAAACTTTCAGTTTGTTTTTTGCTTTATATGAGTCAATCAATCGAAACTTGTAAGCACAGGCGCGCGGTTTGCCATCAAGGTAAAACTGCACTGATCATGGGCGGCGATTGAACTGCTTTTTCGGCGATCAAAAGGCTCCAACTGACAGGACCGAGACGGTGCATTTTTTTTTGTTTTGGTTGGTTTTTCTCCTTAATCAAACATACAACATGGCATACGAATCCGATTCCGAATCCTCAGATACCACTCGTACTTTGCCTAATATTTTGGTGACAGGCACGCCAGGCACGGGAAAAACAACAACTAGTGAAATGATTGCCCAAGTGACTGGACTGCAGCATGTCAATGTCGGTGATCTGGTGAGGACCAAACAACTCCACGAAGGCTACCTAGAAGAGTTCGATACACATATTCTGGACGAAGATAAAGTACATTGAGGAATTTGGAAGAAAAGAGGAAGACAATAACAGTTTGCTTAGCTTATCGATGAACTAGAAGATACAATGAAGGAGGGCGGCAAGATTGTGGATTTCCATACCTGTGAAATCTTCCCAGAACGTTGGTTTGATCTCATATTGGTTCTACGTGCAGAGACACGGACATTGTATGACCGTATGGAAAAAAGGTAAAGTGATTGTTTTTTTAAGAAAAAAGGAAAGCAAAGGAGGGAAATCGTTGGTGATGATTATTTATGATCCTACTTTTACAATAGAGGTTATAATCAACGTAAGATCGAGGAAAACATGGAATGTGAGATCATGCAGGTCGTATTAGAGGAAGCACGCGAAGCATATGCTCCCGAGATTGTGGTAGAATTAGCAAGCAATACGACAGATGATATGGAAAATAACGTGGAGCGTGTGAAACAATGGCTAGAGGCATACAAGGCACAACATGCTCAATAATAATAACCATCACTCCACATACATAGTTCATTTCCTTTAGAAAATGCGATCCTAGCGATCTTTTTTTTTGTCTGTATTTCTCTTTGCATAAGTACAATCATAGAATAATTTACAACGCGCGCTAGGAAAAAGGAAAAAGAGAAATGTTGAACAATGAAGAAAAAGAAAACATGCAGAATGAATGACACAAAAAATAAAAGTATAGATTTAGAAAAACAGAGGGAGGAATAAAACTATTTACTTTTGAAGTTTGGGATGGATAATAAAATCATGAAGGGCTTTTCCTGCAGGCACCATAGGGAACAAATGTTCCTTTTTACATACAACAGCATCCAAGACAACAGGACCCTCATGCGCAAGGAATTCGGCCATCTTTTCCGGGATCTCCGATGTCTTGGTCACACGGATAGCTTTGACACCCATTGCTTCTGCGAGTTTGCAGAAGTCTGGGTTCTTCATGGTCGTACCAGAATACCGGTTTTCGTAGAACAGATCCTGCCATTGCTTCACCATGCCCTGGAACGAGTTGTTCAGCAACAGGACCTTGACACCGATGTTGAATTCAGCAGCCGTGGCAAGTTCCATAGCTGTCATGGAAAAGGACGCATCGCCATCGATGTCAATCACAATTTTATCTGGTCGAGCCACCTTGGCACCGATGGCACTAGGCAGACCATAGCCCATAGTGCCTAGACCGCCTGACGTGATAAAAGTTCTTGGATGTCTCCAGCGATACAACTGAGCTGCCCACATTTGATGTTGGCCGACGCCAGTGGTAATAATCACATCCTCTTTTCTGTCCATTGTCTGTTTGTTAAGTTCCTCAATCAATTGCTGGGGTTTCAGTTGTTCGTCATCCGACTTTGGCTTTTCGTAGAAGAAGGGATATTTCTCTTTCCATGAGTAAATCTTGTCAAACCATTCCTTACGTTCCGAACTCTCGATATGGGGCAACATCTTCTTAACGTTCTCTGTGACGTCTCCTTCAATGGCCTCTGTGGCCTCAACCACCTTGTTGATATTCTTGGGCATGATCTCGAAATGAAGGATGCCACCACGACCTTCTTTTCCTGCCTTGATGGCCTCAGGGGCAAAGGCCTTGACATTACCCGTGACACGGTCATCAAAGCGAGCGCCCAAGGCAATGATCAGATCCGCATGTTGCATCGCCAAGTTGGCGTAACACGAACCATGCATACCAAGCATGTGAAGCGATTTGGGGTCCATTTCATCAAACGCGCCAAGACCACACAAGGTGGTAGTGACAGGAATGTTACCGGCGTCTGCCAAAGCTCGAAGATATTTGTGTCCTTCCGGATGACCAAGCACACCTTGGCCTGCGTAGATAACAGGTCGCTTGGCCTGATTGATCAACTGAGCCGCCTTCAGCAAGGAGGGATGAGGATGCGATCGTGCTTCTTCGGTAAATGCACCAATAGCCGTGTTAGGGATGGGAGAAGGTCGTGCTGGAATCAAAGCCGTGGTGGGGATAGGACGTCTCAGAATACCAGCTGTGACATCTTTAGGAAGATCGACCAAGACAGGCCCTGGACGACCGCTGGTGGCAATCGTAAATGCTTCATTGATACGACGAGGAAGTTCTGTAATATCCTTCACCATAACATTCCACTTGGTGCATCCTCGAGAAATGCCCACCACATCAGCTATAAAAAGTTGATATGTTTTAGAACTCGCAAATAATAGAAAATCCGTTTGCTATTTCTCCTATTTTACCTTCTTGGAATGCATCTGTGCCAATAGCAGTCGTTGGCACCTGGCCTGTAAAAACGACAAGAGGAGTACCATCAGCTAAGGCATCGGCCATGGCAGTAACCACATTGGTTGCTCCTGGGCCAGAAGTGACGAGCACAACACCTGGTTTGCCGCTAAATAAATAAAATTTAACGTTTAATGGTCTGAACAATAAGAGGGAAGAAGAAAAGGTCGATAACTTACGTTGCGCGTGCATAACCTTCAGCCATATGTCCAGCCCCTTGTTCATGCCTTGGCAAAATGAATTTGAAATATTTGGATTCATGAATGGCATCAAACACAGGTAGGATAGCACCACCTGGATAACCGAAGATATGCTTGACATCATGTCGAAGCATCATCTCATGAAAGATTTCACCACCGGACTTGCCGACAAAGGAATGATCGACTTCGGGAGGATTGGATGGTTTAACCAAGGGCTGAATCTTGTGTTGCTTAGGTTCCGTTGCATGATCGTTCGATGATGGTTTAAGACTAAGAAGGAAAGAGTGTAAGGGAAAACCTGAATTCTAAAGGAAAATAAGAAGAATGATAGTTTACTTTATGGCAGCTGCACTTTTTGATTTGCGAGTTGTATGGATCAAAGATGCTGCTGGAGCGAAACGTTGTCGATAAAGAGTCGAACGTGATTGTTGAAGGAACCTTGATGGATTTCTTGCCGTAAACATTGGTTAAGAAAAAGCTGAATGAAGCGTAAAAAAGGAGAAGGGATGGACGAAACAATGTTGGGTTTTATAAAGTTGGTTAGCGTTATATGAATCTCTTTGGATAAGTCTGCATTTGAAAATCCAATTTTTTTTGCAACTGCTTCAATCGTGGGACGAATCATCTTTGCGACGGCGACTGAATGAATGTGAGTCAAAGCTGTCATCGCCCTATCCTTTCTTTTGCATCTGACACAACTTCACGCTGTCACTCTCAATGTTAGAAAAGAAATAATAAACCTAGACATATCCCCTCTCATGACTTAGCTACTGCCATTTACTTACATAATGTAGAAAAGTTAAAAACTATTCTGTTTTCTGAAATGTTACATAGCCAACTTGCTTATCCAAATAACAAATATAGTTTTGAATGCGAGATGAGTCACACCAATCAAATTGCTCCGCACATGTTAATCTCGTTTTTGACGCATTCTGCATTGATAAGATAAGTGAAAATCCCCGTTTACGATTGGCTCAAACGCAAGATGTGTCGACACCCTTCACCATCCAATCCAAACCCTCCACTTTCCATGACTCTTACCACATCTAAACCCTACCATACTCTCTTTCTCCCTCACCCTCTCTCCAGCGCACACAAATACCACACCATTAATGAGTTCAAAATATGATACAGCCTTTCTATTTCTCTAAATTCCGGCCGCTTGTGGACTCCCTTTGAGCTTTTTGAAGCTTGAGCCAAAGGAGAGTAAAAGGGTTTTTTTAATGTGGGGAAAAGGGAAAAAAGGGAAGAGAGGATATCGGAGAAGCGGAGTTGAACAATGTCATGCTAAAAAGAAAGTTCGCCAACGGAAACCCACAAAAGTCGATCATCTCTGTCACTTGTTCTTTTCTCTTTCTTTACTTTGTTCCTTTTCTTCGCTTTTGTTAATCAATGTCCTCGAGAGTCTTCGCCACTGCTTTGCGTGCTGCGTCGCGTTTTGCTCGTCCCCAATTGACAAGACCCGTGATAACACGCGTTTGCACTCCCACCACCGCCATCAAGACCACCGTAAGCATACATCTATTGGACTCATGACCATCGTTTTTTCCTCTTCTTTGGCTTATTCCATTCTTCCTTATTGCAAAAGATCCCATCCCAATTGCGTGGTTTTAAGACATTGAACTTTGGCGGTACCGAGGAAGTCGTCTATGAACGCTCCGATGTCTCCAGAGAAAAACTTCTCGAGACCTTCAAGAATGATACCATTGCCGTTCTCGGCTATGGTCCTCAGGGTCGCGGTCAAGCTCTCAACTTGCGTGACAATGGTGTCAATGTCATCATTGGTCAACGTGAAGGCAAAACCTACCAACAGGCAATCGAAGAAGGCTGGGTTCCCGGAAAGAATCTCTTCCCTGTCTTGGATGCGGTTGAAAAGGGTACCGTTGTCATGAACTTATTGTCCGATGCCTATCAAAAGGAAATCTGGCCTCAGATGAAACCATTGATTACCCCCGGAAAGACACTGTACTTCTCCCACGGATTCTCCATTGTCTACAAAGATCAGACGGACGTCATTCCTCCCAAGGGTAAGGGAACCAGAAAGATTAAAAATAAAAAAGGAAAAAGGGCGTGGGTTCACGGGTTATTGGTTCCACGTATGGCCCACGGATACTGATCCGCTATGTTTGTTTTCACTTTTCTTTCTAGATGTCGATGTCATTCTGGTTGCTCCTAAGGGTTCCGGCTTCACTGTCCGACGTTTATTCCAGGAAGGCCGTGGTATCAATTCCTCTTTCGCTGTCTACCAGGATGCTAGTGGCAAGGCCAAGGAGCGTACTATTGCCTTGGGTATTGGTATTGGTTCGGGCTATATGTATGAAACGACCTTTGAAAAGGAAGTCTATTCCGACTTGTTTGGTGAGCGTGGCGTTTTGATGGGTGCCATCCAGGGTCTGTTCCAGGCTCAGTATGAAGTTCTCCGAGCCAATGGTCACTCCCCCTCCGAAGCCTTTAATGAAACCGTC
The DNA here is from genome assembly GCA_000696975.1 of Apophysomyces trapeziformis B9324. Lineage (NCBI taxonomy): Eukaryota > Fungi > Mucoromycota > Mucoromycetes > Mucorales > Mucoraceae > Apophysomyces > Apophysomyces trapeziformis. The sequence goes on from JNDP01000972.1 coordinate 27,079, forward strand.
GAAGAAGCCACTCAATCCTTGTATCCTTTGATCGGTGAACGTGGTATGGACTGGATGTACTCCAACTGTTCCACCACAGCACAGCGTGGTGCCTTGGACTGGTGGAGACCTTTCCACGATGCCTCCAAGCCTGTGTTTGAGAAGTTGTACGCGTCTGTCAAGGATGGCTCGGAAACTGCTCGTTCCTTGGACCGCAACTCCCAGCCAGATTACCGAGAGAAGTTGGAAGAGGAACTCAAGGAGATCCGTGAATCTGAACTCTGGAGAGCTGGACAAACTGTGAGACAGTTGCGACCCGAAAACGCTGGCAAGAACTAGATCATCGTAAAAAAAAGTCATCTTCTTTTCCCTCGTTTATTTTTACATTCTTCACCTTCCCCCTCCAAAAAAAAAAAAAAGATCGAGAGTACAAAAAAGTCTTCATCTTTCCCTTTCAGCATTTACTAATAGGAATAAAAAAAAATAAATAACGCCAAAAACTGCTCACGACAGAAACCTAAGCTTTGACAATCAGTGATGTGTAATCATTTCTTTATGAACTGAGAAGCGGGAGTGCTATAATGACGCTTATCCATGGTTATTGAGGGATCAACCACGTATTTCCATACATATCGTGCATCAAAAGAACAATCGCACTCTGGTTTTTATTTTGCTCCACCAATGAATTCATTTACCCGTTTGTCACCTTTTGATGTTGCACACAAGACCAGGGCTATTTTGCCTGAGCGCCAAAGAACGATTTGAATTGGAATGACACAAGTGGCTAGCCAATCAAAAGTTGCGTGAATGCGATTGGCCCACATCGACATGAATCATCTCAACCCATCGAAAATAAGAATGCAAGCAGCTTTATCAGGTAAAGTTGCTTTCTCTTCTTGTTCTTCTTGTTCTTCTCTCTCGTCCTTTTCTGTAACCTTTCTCTTTCTGTTCCTTATCCTATAATATCCAAACATGGTCAAGAAAATCTCTATCGTGTGTCTGCCTGGTGATGGTGTTGGTCCCGAGGTTGTTGGTGAGGCAGTCAAGGTGCTCCAGTTGGTAGCTGCCCGTCGATCTCAAGCGCGTGATGTGCAATTCGAATTTACAAACGAGTTGATCGGTCTTGCAGCTCTCGAAAAGACAGGTAAAAGAAACAAAGGTGCAACACGTCGCTTCCATGATCGCTCATCCTTTTTCTGATGGCTATAGGTGAACCGTTGCCTGATAGTGCTCTCGAAGCTTGCAAACAGGCCGACGCTATTTTGCTCGGTGCTGTTGGAGGTCTTCCAGGTGCCCAAATTGGAAGTGGTCCTCGACCTGAGCAAGGTCTCTTGAAGTTGCGTAAGTCCTTGGATTTGTATGCCAATCTGCGACCGGTGAGCTTTGCCTCGGACAGTTTGACGGGTTTGTCTCCCCTGAAGGATCATGTGGTGCAAGGCACCGAATTTGTCTTTGTTCGAGAACTGGTGGGAGGTATCTACTTTGGTGATCGCAAGGAGGCGGGTGAAGATGGCAAGGCCTATGACACGTTGCCTTACTCGACAGAGGAAATCCAGCGTGTCACGCGCCTGGCCGCGTTGTTGGCACTGAAGCAGAACGGACCCAAGGTCATTCACTCCATCGATAAAGCCAATGTCCTGGCTACCTCTCGTCTTTGGCGCAAGGTGGTGACCGAAACATTGGAAGCCGAATTTCCCGAAATTAAATTCGAACATCATTTGGTCGACTCAGCTGCCATGGCCATGGTGCAAAACCCCAAGAAATTGAACGGTGTGGTCCTGACCGAAAACATGTTTGGTGATATTCTGTCGGATGAAGCCTCCGTCATCGTCGGTTCGCTCGGTCTGTTGCCTTCGGCTTCATTGAACGGTCTTCCAGATGGTAAGAGCAAGTGCGTCGGTTTGTATGAACCTATCCACGGATCCGCTCCCGATATTGCCGGTCAAAATGTTGCCAACCCTATTGCTACCATTCTGAGTGCGGCCTTGTTGCTCAGATACTCTCTTGGTTTCCAAGAAGAAGCTCTTGCTGTGGAGGCTGCCGTAAGAAAGGTATTGGATGAAGGATTCCGCACACGCGATATCAAGGGTGATAAATCAACCACGGAAATGGGTGATAAGGTCGTGGAGGCATTGGGCCCATTGCTGGATGCATTGAACTAGATTATTCCCCTTCATTTTTTGTCTTCTATTTTCATTGTCACCCGTCTCTTTTGTTTTGTAATTCTCTAGCAAAAAGAAATCTTGTAATATAGTATATGTGTTTCACAGCAAATCATAACGTGTCGGAAATCAAAGCAACGTTAACTGGTATCGGGCCATAAATCTTTAACTAGTATATTCCATCCATAGCATCACCGAACCATAGCAGTTGTGTTTTTAAAAGCTCATACGCAGTTCTGGTCCAAACTCGTTCAGCGGGTATATGCCTATCCGTAGTCCTCGATCGTGATTTTCATTGGTAGAGCGTATTTAAGCACTGTTGACTGAAGTTTTTACTGTTTGTGCGTGGATGCGAAATATAGAGCCATTGGATGGTAATGTTGGTATACAAAAATGACAAGACCATCATATTTGGTCATGGTCATCTACAAAAACGCCGTGGGCAGGTATCGATGACACTTTAAGTACAGTGACTATAGAAGGAACGATACTTTCTGTTTTACAACTTTTCTTTCTCTCTCTCTCTCTCTCTCTCTGTGTGTGTGTGTGTGTGTAGACAGGTAAGTTAGTTCATCCGATAACTAATTCATTTTTTAGGAAAGCGTTTTTTTCTTTTTCTTTTTGAATGCCAATGCCTTTTCTATACTCTTATTTCTTTTTAAATAGATACAAATGCAGCCCTTGCTTCTTGTATTGCTCGTTATTCGGCACCTCATCTATAATCTGCAGAAATCGTTTTTTCCATCAAATCACCCGCACTAAAGAAGATAAAATTGATGATTTACCTCTGTTAAATTAAACTTTTTGCGTGCCATCTGAAAGAATCGTTTATCGGCCTTTCTTCGTTTCCGGTAACTCATATAGATATCCGTGTTTTGATCAGCCAGCATCAACAGCGTATCTATCAATGGTTGGAATGCCACCTCTAAATACACACAGTCGGACGCCAAGATCACTTCTGGGACATAGTTCGCATAGTCAGGTAACGGTTCACCCCTATTATCCGTGAGTAAAAAAGATTCAGATGAAATAAAGAACCCACGAAATAAAGGGAAAAAAGTTAAAAAGCAAGTCAGTTGTGAACTTAGTTTGGACGCAACGGAGGAGGAAAGAAAGAGAGAACAGGGAACGGATTCCCTCTTCTTCCTTTTTCGCCCTTTGCAGTTATGGGTCAAAGCTTTACCAGTCGAGTATTTCTGCCTGGACACTTTCTGACAGTTGATTCAATTTAATATTTTCCCGCATCAGAGCCAGCATAGGTCTAACAAAAAAAAATTGTCAGAATAATGGGTATCGTTATCTAACGTCTTCTTCTCTCTTTTCATTTACATTTGATCCGTGATCAACATCTTCTTTACGTTGCACATTTTTGCGATAGCCAAACCGACAAGACCTGTGCCACTGCCAAGTTCAATGATACTCTTTCCTGCCAGGCTTTTCTTCCATGCGAAATAGTCGGACATGACAAAGGCCGCTTCCCAAGTCTTTCCACCGCATCCACCGCTCAAATCCTGGCTTAGTAAGACTTGTTGACCGCCCACCTCCACCGTGGATACACTCGTCTCTACTTCTGGCTTTCGCTCTTCCACCTCCAACATGGAAAAAGGATTGGCAAGGCCACTATCACTTTCGCTATCGGATTCACAGCCCATGATCTGAGCAGGGTTTAATGGCGTCGCGATGGAACCCATGATAAGCAAATTCGAGACTGAACGCGCAAAGAAAACAGGAGATGAAGGAGAGACTTCTTTTCCTTATCCAAGCCGTCTGTCTATCGGATTTTCCCGAATCTCTTTCCGACATCTGTTTCGAACTTTAAGCGGTGAAAGGTTGACCAATCAAAGTTTGTAGCTATTCCATCCCGCCCCGTTACGCTGATGTGAGCCAGAATCCTGTGCATCATTTAGCTGGTCAGTGATGGATCAAATGGTTCATATATATATATGTATAAGTTGTCATCGTGTCTCAGGCTAGCATAAGTTCAACTTAATTAAAGTTTTGCTCATCTTCAAGTTTAAGCTGCTGAAGGAAATAGTCTCTCACAAGTCAAATTAATTAATCTATCGGATACATATATGTTATTTGAAGAAACATGTCCATGCATTTTCCCCATAGAGTCAAGAAATCATGCCTTATGAAAAATGTTGTCAATAGAACAGCGATCAAAGTGACTCGTTATCAGGCTTTTAAAATGGTTAGCGCATTAATTCTTTCTCTTTTCCCTTCTTACCCAGCTTCTTCTCTGGGTGGGTTTGGCATAATGCTAATAATGGATCATTCACATCTCTTACAAGCTCCTTACCATTTGCTTGGATTGCCTCTGTATCCTCCTATCTTATATAGGCATCTATCAATAAAATAATCCGGAAAGTTCCAGCGGCTACAAGAGGAAGCAGAAAGAGAAGAATGTATGTTGTCAACGTACGGGATTCATCAGCTTATCTTACACTGTATCTCTGTAGCCATATGTCGAGCTTGTGAGAGCTTGGATTCTAAAGACGAAGAGAAGTTGAGTACGAGACAAAAAGCTGATATGTCACACGGAAGCCGTATGTCATATAAAATGCGGCTTCTGTGAGACTTGTGCAGCTTTAAATTACACGAACTATGCGAGCTTCGTACGGCTCGCATACATACGAATTGCAAAATACATACAATAATCCTTAATCTTCCCACATTGCACCCTCTCGGATTTCAAGCCATCCGTTTCTGGTGAAGAGGTTGTAAACTAGGAGGTATAAAGTTAACGAGAAATAGTTAAGCTGTACAATCCTTATTGGTTTCCTTTAGATGTGTTGAGAATCCTGAGGGCTGAAGTTAGCGGGAAAGCACTGTAACCAATACTTCGATCTTGACAGACATAATCTCCTGACACACTATCATGCAGCTGTCTATGGTTCCGAAGTAATGTTTAAAGCCGAAAAGCCTAATAATCGCCAATAAATCGGTTATCAAATAATAGACGATGCATTTTTGTTTCATTTTTATTCTCTCGCGCAGAAAGGAAGCGAAATTTATTCGGACGGAGAGATCAGGCTTCAGGATCTTAATGCCGAAGAAATGTAACGGCCGCATGCTCACTGATATTCCATGGCCTGAGATGGAGTTGAGACATTGTCTTGTGGATGGTACGGTCTCCGATCTCGTTAAGACAGCATAGTTGGTGCCGGCAAACACCTGGTCCGTCTCAGCAAGAAGCAGCTGGCCAGTATGGGTTACTTCCTTCGAGAGACGCGCATCATGAAAGGACAGCCTTCAAACGGAATGAAGCACCGTTGACCTCCCTTCCTGGGATAAACACACGGTATCAACATATCGAATTAGTTATATTGAAGAATAGTAACAATAACCTTGGGAACCAAAACTATGAATACATTGATCATATCTTCTATACGAATTACTGTTGATGGAATAGAATTTGAATTGTGCCGCACTGGAAGTGCTTAGTCTATTCTACCTGATTTAAGAGTTCTGCATACTATAAATCTTAATTACATGGCATTTATGTCCATTGTAAAGTGCCAAGTCGCCAAGATAATCAAAGCAGCCAACATGTTTGCCTTTGTGCAATGAGGTGAAAAGGCCAGCAGTGTTACTACATAACACATATATAAACAACGCCTACAGGTTATAGCCGTTATTGCTACTCTGAGTTCAAATAGCATGAACTAGAATGTCCAACTTGTTGTGTCCAAACTTATTTGTCGTACATTGACATTAAAATGTATACCCAAAGTGGAACCAATTGCTGAGCTTTATCAAAGAAACACTGGAGCCAATCGTTGTCTTGAACTACTTACTCACCCAGCAAACAAAGACATATACCCGCATTCGACGAATATAATGATCCGTGGTGTAAAAAAACTGTTTCTACTGGCATACAATATGTATACAGAGGATACCGTTTGCAAAGACCAAGATGCTAAGGATGCTCTCCTTGACACAAATATTGGAACAAGTCTGCCGCTCTAACTTGAGCTGTACAAGACAATCACTGTGTAAGACGTTTAGATATTCAGTATCTTATTGAGCTAAATGTCTTTCAAGAGAGACTGATTTCAAATAGACCAATGGCAAAAATTTCATAAGCATATGGCTTTGTCTGGTAAAAACCTCAAATCAACTCGGAAGAACATCATGATGTCTGATATCATCATTAGTTCGTCTCCAAAAATTCAATTGTCCAATAAAAACACTGTATTGGCCATGGATAGGTAGTCCTTCCATGTTCGGAGCCAAAAAAAAACACGTTTTTTATTTGTTAATGTTGCCGATCGCCGAAGTTTTCATTATGCGTCTTCGGTTAACCTTTTTTGGCAAAGCACCGTTGAATTCCGATCGTCGCTACGTTGGCAATGACATTTTTCAACAGCTGAAATCCATGCCCTGCTCCACACATTTTCTTTTCTCCTTCTCCTACTTTACAGCTTTCTCCTCCACCCCTTTCCCTATCAATGAGGTCCTTTTCTAACCAAGGTCTTGGAACAATAAAAAGGCCAGACTGGTTTCCTATATACCAAATCTATAAAAAGAAACCTGCATCAAAATAAGCTTGGATTAAGTAAACATGTTAAGCTTATTGCCATGGTGGCAACAGGCTTTTTTTTTTGTTTTGACAAAGAAAATTCCCGTGCTTTCAATCATGTATGTCAATCTAAATGTGTTTCAGGATACTACTCTCTTGTTTCTGCCTGTCTCATTGTCCCTATCGGCTAAACAGCTCTCTTCTTTTTTTAATTATTCTTTTATTTTTTTTCCGCCCTTTTCCATGTTAGGTTATAGGCCGAAGTACTTCTTTTAGTGTTTTGCGCTCTACTTTTTTTTTCCTTTTTCAGCTAGGAGCGGGCTTTGCTTACTGTCACCGCTTGTCCCTCTTTTTTATTTTTTGGGGAGAGGGGGTCGGGTGGAGATGGGATTTCGCCAAATTGAAGAGAGAAGAAAAAAGATACACAAGTCAAGCTATCCATACTTTCTCGTAATCTATGAGCTTTTTTGAGAGAGACAATGGCCATACTCAGGATGAAACAATTCAGGGTTCCCGCACACATCTATCTGTCCTTGCAATAGGGCGGAGAAAGTTTTTTTAAAGTTAAAACACATGCCAAGCAAGCTTGTTGATAAGAGAGAGTGCCACTTTTTAACTTTACCGACGACATATCTACGCATGCTTAGTGAGAGTACCGAACTAAAGGAAAGGGCGCCGTTGTTATCCTCAGTGTCCTTGACAACGGTCGTTGCAAAAATGATAAATTCAGACTCAGGAGATCTTTGCCATCTGACAAGCACTCATTTGAAAATCACGCGTTTTGTAGCCTCTATATCGTTCGGCTCTTTAGCAAAAGAAAGAAACAACGTTATAAAAAATTGTAGATGACCCTTTGCAGAATGTGTTGCAGACACTCAGATAAATCTGGAGAACAGACATGCTTTTTTTCCCTGCGTTTATTGAAAATCATAAAATGGAGCACACAGTTTGAAATGAAAAAGAAAATATGCAATATGTATCAATTTTTGATCTATTCGTTGGCAGCCAGCATATTTGACAAAAACATAGAAAAAAAAAAGAGAAGATAGGGAAGACAGGTGCATAAAAATGGGGGAAGAAATAAATAAATAAATATCCATCATAATCGTCATCTGAAGAGTTGCAAAAGTGAAGTAAAAAACAAAATACAAAAAAAAAGAAAAACCTAAAAGGAGATGGCATATATTATCATCATGAAGAGGAAGAAGTTGAGGATGTCTGCGGGATACAGAAGAACCACCTTAGTTTAGATTTGACAAAGGAAAAGGTAACTCGTTCGCGAGATGAATCGGACGGTGATACAGGTGGATCTGGCTGCGGTCTTGGCCGAGGATTTTGTGGTCTTGGTCTTCGGCACTCCATGATAGCAGAGGAAATCAAAGGTAATGTAACGATCGTCAACGTTTGGGATATTGTTAGAGGAAAAGAAAAAGTAAGAAGAAAAGAGAGAAAGGGAGGATGGTGATAGTAGCAGCCTAGTAGTAGTAATAGTAACAGTAATAGTAGTAGTAAGGGTAAAGGACAGAGCAGACCAAGGTCAGTATAGCTTTTTGGTTTACTATCCCAAGAATTGTTATTTTTCTTGACCATAGAAAAGCTCTTTTTTATACAAACCATTCTCTTAAAATATTTCAAGTTATAAACGAGAAATAAAGAACAATAAAATCACTACCTAGTAAGAAGCTCATCTTTTTTTTTCTTGTTGTTTGTTCCAAAGGGAGATGAGTGAATCTGCCAAAAATGGTAATTCCCCTGTCCTTTGTACGTCTTTGCCATGCATAGAGTCATTCCTCTGTCTTGCTTTGAACCTTTTCTATCTTTTTTTCCTTTTGTTTCGCTATTACTAGACATCTTATCCTAAAATTTTTTGCTCAGCATTGGGAAAAAATGCGCATGTGCTCTTTCGTTTATACTATATATGGCTAAAAACACTGAATAATACGGTAAAGTTATACTTAATCCCCTCATCTATCAAAAAGAAGTAAGGTGTCTATCTTTCGGATCCCTTTCTGCAAAAGAAAAAAAAGGATATGAAAAAAAAGTTGGGGGAACAAGGGGGGGATTTGGTTAGACTGTATGCTTTTCTTTTGCTATGAACCCGAAACCCCTTGCTCTTCTATTTGCATCGGATGTAGGCTATCCTTTAGTGCATATCGTGAAGGATGATCTATCGTAACGCACAGACCCTGATACATGAACTGCCGCTATAGAAAGATCGACGATCGTTCTTTCTTTTCGTGCATTTTTGTTTCATTAAATCATTCTTCAATCGATTCCAATCGCAGCACAAGACAAGCAGAGAAAAGAAAAGAGGCATTTTGAAAGAAGGTCAGCACGAGGAAAGCATGGGGTGATTGGCTGAATGGATCGGTTTTCTTTGTAGTACGATTAACGCTTCAGGCACGTGAATCAGCTTATGTATGTGTGTAAGTCATCAATGTTTAGAAAGGGACAAAGAAAAAGGGGATGAGTTTCTTATAGAATAAAGTTAGTAATATTATTGTTGTACCAGCATTTCCAGTCAGAAGGGATACAGGTGTAAACGAGAAAAAATAGAGGAATCAAACAGGTTGACAAAGAAAAAAAATCCATGGCGGTAAAAGTAAGCCATTTTTCTCTCTTTATTTTTTCTATAATATATGTGTTTGTTTTCTTTATTCATTTTGATCTACCAGCATAATTCTCAATTTTTTTTGTTTATCATAACCATCATTGCAAGAATATACCGTCTATTACTTACCGATGTACTACCGTTATGACGCGTTTTGTCATGGAAAAACTTTCTGGATATATCTAAACTTTATTATTTAGCTTCATTCTTTTTTTACCATAAAAATGACATGCGAGTACTTTGGTTGATCGAATTAATACCGAAAAGTTGGCTAGAGGGGTCGGAGGAGCACGTATCATGGAAAAAAAGTAGGAAAAGGAGGAAGATGAAGTAGGAGCTTTTTGTCTTGTTGCCTGTTATTCCTCCCCAACAAGCATGACGAATCCATTACACAATTTCATTGCTAAAGAAACTCAGCGAAAAGGTGCCACATGGTGCTTCTTTTGCTTGAGAAGCTTTTTTTTTTTTTTTTTTTGCAGCTACAGCACACGTTCTCACAGCAAGAAATTACGCCGTCGGAAACTCATTTCTTGGTTCCCTTTTTCGACATGAACTCTTTGTTTTTTTTTTGCCTCAGCCATGTTGGTCATAAGAGTTCGGCTTCCCCTGCATTTCATTTGGAGAGTGATCGTGAAAGCCAATAAGAAATTGTTCTGTCGTTAGCATGGTCAAACGACAAAAGGAGTGCTCCGCAAGCTGCTATTGTTGTTGCTTTTTTCTTCTTTCTAATAACAGTACGGATGCCAAAATACTATTCATGGGTTGACACCAACCAACAATATGTTTTGTGAGCTTAGCGTTCTATTATAGCCATGGCACCAAATCTCGATAAAAGAAAAACTGAGTTAAATTTTTATTTTTTTGGTTCTAACCATCGAGAAGTCTCGTTTCATGCCGACTATCCACATATAGATAGTACGGGAGAGACTTGGAACTTCTTGAAAGGTAGGACAACGATCTGTGCGACGCTTCAGTCCAGGGTGTCAACCGTTAAAAAAATAGCAAGTAACCTAATATATACTATATGGAACTAGCGTACCTGGAAAAAAGTGCCACCTTTATGCTCAAGGTTAGAAATACTTTGCTTTATTTTCTCATGTTCATAATATACGGTTGTTACAATTAAGGTCTATCAGAAGCTGATTTTATAATATCTTGTTCAATGGCCTCGATAGCATCAGACACCTTGCGGAACAGACAGTCTTGGCCAACCAAATCTAATAATCCAGATCGCTGGAAAAGTTCCATGGGTCGCTCACGCAGTCGGACAAAATACACTTGGACTTGTCGAGAATGATATGCTTCGACAACCTCATAAAGAATTTGTACCGCACTAGCATATCATAGTGTAAGTATATATGTACAAAGAAAAAGCGTCTTTTCATGCACTGTACCTTGCATCAATGTACGGCATATGGTCCAAATCAAAAATGATGTAGGACGATTCCGCAAGACGGGGACTTTCGGAAGGATGGATCGACATATCACCAAACTGCTCCAACCGACGGAGACGATCCTTCAGTTGTCCTGTATTCGCAAAGAAAAGAGGTTCTTCGATGCGTACAATCAAAACATCTTCCAAATGCTCGATTTCTTCTGGACCATCTTCAATCGGTCTAAACTTGTTATTCGTTCCCTTGACACGCCCCTGTTTGCTCAATGTCAGATTCATAAGCCACAGTAGCAGTGTGATACCGAGATCTTACCATAATAGTGATACGAGGATAACTGGTTTCTTTAATGGTAAGCACCAAGGAGATAATGACGGCGATCATGGTGCCAAATTCTAATGAGATGATAATAGTTGCTAGGAATGTCACTGAGAGCAAGGCCAGGTCTTTCCATGCTCCAATCTTGAAAATAAAGTGCAAATCTTCTGGAAGCTCGGCTAACAGCGACAGTACAGCGACAAAAATGATAGAGGACAGCACTGCCGTTGGAAGATAGTAAAAACAAGGCAACAAGAAAAAGATGGCTACGAGAGCCATCACACCAGCAATCAAACCGGCCATCTGTGTTCGCGCCCCAGCCTTGTCATTAATTTTACTACGGGCAACCTGTTAGACCAAAAAGAAGATTGGATCAGATGCTGTGAATGAACCCTGTTATCGGCAAAACGCGACGGAGCATGTCCTAGGTAATACACCTACCGAACCAAAGGCCGGAATACCCTGGAAAAGTCCGCCGATCATATTGGCCACACCCAGGCCGACTAGCTCGCGGTTAGCGCTTACATGATAATGATGGATGCCGCTATAAGTTTTTGAAATGACAACACTTTCTACAAAGCCGATCACGGAAATCATGGCCGATGTCACCAGCAAGTCCTTCATGTGTTTACGGTCGGGGAAGGCTGGGATTGAAGGAAAAGGGATACCGGCACTTTGGATCTCGCCTAGAATTCCCAAACCTTGGCTGTCCCACGCAAAGTAGTGCGTGAGTATGACCGATACTATCACCGTCAGTAGCACCTCGGGGAACAGCTGAACAAGTTTGTACTGGCTCAATTTCGATTTGAGGACGCGTACGCTTAGTAAGAAAGCCACGGAAAAGATGGAGATGCAAGTGGTCAATGTATGTGCGAATCGGATGTTTTTGATCAAGAATATCACTCTTTCAATGCTAGATGAGGCTTCCGTGATACCCCATGCCTTACTTTGTTCCACAAGACCCAACAGAATGATACTCTGTTGCAATAGCACAACCAGCGCCACGCCGGTAATAAAGCCGCGCAGTAACGCACGGCTCATCAGACTGTCGAGAAATCCAAGTCGGAAAATTCCCAACAAAAAGGTGAACAGTCCCACGAATAACGATATCAGACATGCCCAGGCTAGAGGATCCACAGGTGTATCGCTGTCCAGTTGTGTCACCTGGGCGATAGAAGAACCCACCAATAAAGAGAGCGTAGCTTCTGGCCCGACGGACATTTGTCTATTCTCCCCACACATTTCAAGTCAGAAAGTGGTCACAAACAACATCATTGTACCTTGACATGCCAAAAATAGCATAGGTGATAGCCGGAAAGGCGATAGCATATAAACCATGGATGGCATCTAATTTGCAGAGAGCAGTGGCATATGACAAACCTTGAGGGATAAGCAAAGAAGAGAGGGTTAAACCGGCAATAGCATCACCCCAGAATAAGCGGGTATTGTAGAGTGGCAACCAATATAAAATGGGAAGATAGTACTTGGATCGAACTTTAAACAGACTCCAACTATCTTTTGGGGTATTTTCTGTGAGGATACGGGCAGAAGGAACTTGGAATCCATTTGATTTTGTGAATACACGTAAATAAGATAGCCGGAGGTAGCTTACTGGGAGAGGCGGTCATATAACGGGGTATATGGTCTTCAACAGCGAGCAAGTTGCTGGTTTCCAGTGTGTTGCGGGGCATAAGTACTTCGTCGTCGTCACTGTCATCGAGATGCAGAGATCTTGAACCTATCCTTAATGGTAAGCGTTCCGAGTCATATCAGAAACAAAGAAAAAACACCTACTACTAGCTGAAGAGAACCCACGACGATGGGGAGTTGTCATGGTTTCGGGAATGAAGGAAAAGCAACTGGTAAGCTCGGAACTGGAAAACGAACTGTTTAAACAACTGGCCCTTTGCAATTGATAGTCCGAATTAAATGGTTCGTTTGCCGCCTGTCCAGACCCTTTGATTTACTTCTGTTTGCAGGGTAATTTGCGCCACTTATAAAACGTGTTTACGCTGATGGGAAATAAATTAGGCGCTGGCATAGTGCCGTAGCAGAGTGCTCAAAGGTTCAAAAAACCAGCCACGCTTCCACTGCATATAGTCCAAATCTTGCAAATATCCAAGATAAGGATAACAATGATGTAGTATGCTTTTGCTACTTTACGACAAATGTTCATCCAAAAAAAATAAAAAATGAATAGAACGAGGAGAACCAATACTGTTATCGACTACTAGATTAGTATCGTAGTAGAGGTTAGTAGGACTACAATTCCAGGCTCAGTATTGATACAGCTGAAAAAGAGTTGTTCTTTATTCTTCTCAGCACAGACTAATTAAATAGCTGGCTTTCAATTCTACTTCTACTTTCGGCTAAGTCTATAACAAATACATCCATCAATGTCACTGTATTCTCGTAATTTACACTAACTGCAGGAAGTTCAGTTAAGGATGATACATAAGCTGGTGGATGCTGACTTCCTACGGTAATATGAATAAATAACGAGTGAAAATAAAATAAGCTTTCGATTATTGATCGACTGACCAAAAATGGCCGCCAGCTCATGCATATAACACTTGTCAATTCAGACATATAATCATTTCATCGATAGGTGGCATCATCATTGGACATACTGTGATTTCAGCCCCTCTTAGATTCTTTGACGCAGCTTGCTTCATGACATCAATCGAAACAACAATTGCCCTATTTGCGCGACTACACAAACATTAACGTGGCATACCATGACGCGCCCCTCCATTGGTAAGACGATATGTCATCATCATTCATCTTTTCTTTTGCCTTTATCTCGTACTGCACTTTTAATTACATGACCTATGATACGTTCATCACTCCTACATATGACAAAAGCACGTTGTCAGTCAAAGCGCACAAGCTTGAGAAGACTATTTTAACTTTATCTCTTCCAAGAAATGACACAATCTTGAATAAAAAGGTATGAATAAGGCAACTTTAAACAGAAGCATTGGATGAAACAAGTACGACAAATTGGATGTTGTTACTATCATTCAGCCATTTAACCTCATAACACAATGGATCTTGAACAACATACTTGAGACATCTCTCATTGCATACTCTCTTCTGGTCAACTGCAGTAACTATCTGTCTCTAAAAGCAAAGGCGATATATGCTTCCGGATATTCTCGACAACCTGAAAGATTGGGTGATTTTGGATAGAAGAGATATTTAACAAAGCGGAAGACAAGAAACTAGAGAAAAATGGTATTATAGTTTAAACCTTAGCTACTTCTACAGCCTGACGATACAAATAAGTAAAGCACTCTCTATAGGATGGGTGGGTGGGCATCGAAGAACAATCCCGGATTTCCCCAGGATTTTCCTCCTCGCCGACTCCCAGACTAGCGGTAGGATACCAGGGGGTAAGTAAAAAGGTAGTATGTCATTATCATTTACCAACCATAATTTATACTTCACGCTACTAGGATGAATATGTTGTTTATTGGAGGATCGAGTTGATGAAAGTAAAATATACTTGCCGCACGAGTCATTTACTAACAACTCATATAATTATTTTCTCCTTTCCCTTGAAGAGGAATCGCAACAGCATAATGCAAAAAAAATATAGCGATATTTCCTTTATTTTACTCTTAATCAGAGTAGATCATTGTGAGAACATTGATAAAGAGTTATAATTAAAGTAACATTATCAAAGCAAGCATCATCAGAGCGGCAGAATTATTCAGGGTATAGAGCATCACCGTCAATAGATTCCAATTCATCTGGCTTAGTAATTTTGTTTCTTTGTTTATCTTCCCTTTCTCACCTTTATGCTCCCTTTATTTTTGTAATGGAGCGAAAGAGAGCAGTACAATTCGGTGGTGATTGTCCCAGCGACAATGGCTTTAGCAATATCCCGCGCAGAAAAAGCCAAAGCTTGCTTTGGAACATGGAATCGGGTGATTCGTTGCTGCTTGAACAGCGAAAGATGCCTGGCCATGGCAAGCAAAAGACAGATCTCCCGAAACGTAAGCGTCTGCCTAAAGTGTAGCAGTGCAGGTTACAGATAGGACTTTATGGCTTTCTGTGCAAATTAGCCTATATAGGCGAACTTTTGTACTTCATCTATTTGCACATTTACTCTGTGCGCATAGATGTTCATATATAAAGACGGATCTTGATATCTTAGGATCATCACGTTTCTGATGTACTCAAACACACAATAAATCATTCTACACATGGTGCCTACTTAACTAGCATATTAGGATCTGACTCATGTCAGCAATGATTGGGACGTGCTTATCCAAGAATTCGAGAAACTATTTTAATACTCAAACTCTGTCATCAGTGTCCTAAACTTGTTATCCTTTGGATAACACAAGTATTAATCAAGAAACGAAGAAGGGTAAACTTCAGACTGCCAAGAGAGGTGACCATATATCATGAGAAAGTTTATGCGCATCATTATAACTGGTTTTGATAAACATGGTAAAAAAAAAGGGCTTTTCATAACTGACCAATCGTAAAAAAAAACTTCTCAAACTGAAAAAGAAAGTTGTCAAAGCAAGAAAAAGAGTCGCACAAGGTATAAATTGGCAAACAAAGAAAATAATTTCGTTGTCTTTGTCCTCTCCTTTTTTCTTTCTCTTGGCTTGATTTGTATACGGATCTCTCTTTCCTCTACTAGCACATGGATATACCTGAGAACGATCTGGCTGAAGTATTGCAATCTTTGGGGATCCCCCGTACGGACATATTACATAGGTTGGACAATTATCATGGCATGTCTGTATCAGACATCATTATATAGAAGAAACAATACAAGCAGTTGCAGGAAGGTGAGTAACATAAAAGCAGTTGGCCGATAACCTGATATACGTTCCTATCTTTCTGCAATCATCAGCCTACAGACAGCTACAACATGCACGGCAGCACAATGACAATGAAAACAGTAACGGTGAAGAGAAAAGTGCTGGTGATACTCAGTATGAATCAAGCAGAACCTCCGCCCAGCGACAACTCGCTGGAAGCAAAAGGAAGCGGAAGCAAACCGCGGCGGAAAAAGCACGTAAGAGGGAGCAAGCACGGCGGAGACAGGAATTGTCGACCAGAACATCAATTACACCATGCCCCACTTGTATTCGCAATCAGCGATACGACACAGCATTTACACATA
>JNDP01000973.1:0-27586 GCA_000696975.1 Apophysomyces trapeziformis B9324
TGTGTCCATCTTTATTGCAATAGATGGAATACGTCCAGTGTCATGAGTGAGATCAATGCTTCCTTTTTGTGTTGGAGACGTCTTTTTTCAATTTCTTTTACGATCAAAGATAAACCGCACAGGAATACAGGCCCAAAGGTCAGTCAATAACTCTTGTGTTCAGACCTATGCTCCCTTTCTCTACTTACGATAGATTGGGGGCAATGAACACGAAAGAAGATTATCATCATTACAGAATAAGAAAATGAAAATGAAACAGTAATAAAGAAATGAAAAAAAGCTTCTTTAAAAAAAAAAAAGATGGAAAAGAACGGTTTGCCGTTGTCTTTATGCAGCGTGTTTGTCTATATCTCATTTACTTTGCTTTGGGTGGCCTTTACTTTTCTTTTTATACCTTTGTTTGCTGCGCGTTTGACGCGTCTTTCGTGTTGTTGAAACCCGCTTTTCTTATTACAAGTTCTCTTTTTGAGATACTCTTTTCTTGCAACAATGTTTTGTATCATGTCGAAAAAGTACAGATATTCAACTGCCGTTAAGTACGGTGTCTTCGAAAATTTATGTACCTTATGCGGGTCTTCACGCCTTATATTTTCGCTTTTTGGAAAAAGAATAGTCCAACAGAGCCGGAATTGAAACAGAAACAAAGGGGAGGAAGCAGTTAAAAAGTGTATATCACTTTCTGGTGGAAGAAATATGACCGCCAGTTCCTCATGTCTTAAGATCGTGAATGATTAAACGCGATCTCGAAAAAGGGCATGTCTTTACAAGCGTAATGCCACGATCATTCATGTTGATCGATGACAGATCTGTATGCCCACGGTACACCATGATGTGTACTTTAGATCTAATGGCGATGAGAAAGTTCGCAGTAGTCAATGAGGGGGGGTTTGTTTGGAGATCGCTTTTTGATCGCTTTCCATGACTAAAGTTAAAGCTGTCTTACACTGTGGTTGCGTTGGCGGACACAGCAGCCGCAATGCGCACCTTACTTCATTCGGCCTGTTACAGCAAAATTTTGCGCGATACGTGGCAAATTGACTTGGGGACGGAAAATGCAAATGCTTTTATTTTATTGTATACTTTTGGCTTTTTTTCACTTTGAAAATGAAGACTTTTTTTTGTGGCAAGCATGCGAGAAAGAATGATCTGTTTTTGTGTTTTGGCTTTTTGATTTTATATTTTGCCTTTCACCATGAGCGCATGAATGACAGAGAGAATGGTCCATTTGCGATTCTCCGCTTCGGGGAACACAAGGGATCGATCAGAATAAAAGACCTAAAGTGGTAAGGAAAAAAACAAGAAAATGATCCGCTTTAGTATCTCTTTTGTATTTCCTCTGTTTTATATTGCAGCTTACTTCATCGTCTACTTCCTCTTGTTTACGTGGTAAACAATGCATAAATGTCCAGTCCGGTTTGGCTCCAGCTTTCTGGACCATGTCCATGGTCACTTGGTATCCAGCAAAATCCTTTAACCGTTTCGCTTTTTCTTCTTCTTGACCCATACTGATCCTATAAAACGGAAAAAGGGGATATCGGTCATTACAACGGGTTTCTTTTCAAAAGAGAGAACGGTTTCATAGACTGCATATGTGTATACCACATTCACCTGATCTATAGCAACCAAAGCAAGGAAAACGGACATACCAGGTATCGGTGACAACAACATCAGCATCATGGATTGCTTCTTGGGGTTGTGTAGTGAAGACAACCGAAGTTCCTGTTTTATCGGCATCGGATTTGGCTATGGACACGACATCTTGGTCACATTCGTAACCGGCAGGACATGCAGCGGCGATATGGATGCCCACCTTGGGAAAAGCAACCAGCATTTCCTGCAGGATATTATTGGCATCGCCCACCCAAGCAACCTTAAGACCAGGCAAGGTTTCTGAAGGATGTCTTTTGTGCGCTGTGTATCGGTCATTGCCAACCTGACGATGATGCACGTGTTCATGAAGCGTCATCAAATCTGCCAAAATCTGAGTAGGGTGATACTTGGCAGAAAGAGCATTGATGACAGGTACTTTGGACTCCTTGGCGAGAAGCTATAAGGGAAAAAAAATGAGTCCTATTCTTTTTTTTTTTCCTCTTTGCTCATCAAGTCCTGTCCTTCTTGCTTGCTTTATTATCTTTTTTTGCATACCTCGATTTCTTCGTGACCACCTACACGGGCCATAATACCATCGACCATAGAGCTGACGACGCGTGACGTATCCAGGAGAGATTCATTGACACCGAGCTGAATATCCTGAGATCCCAGGAACATAGGATGACCACCTTAAGAATAAACAAAGTTCAATTTTTGGGTTGGCGATGGAGAAAACCAATGATGTATATCTACCTAAATAGGCCATGGCTGTTTCTGTGGCGACACGTGTGCGTGTTGAGCGTTTGGAAAACATCAATGCTAGGGTTTTTCCGGCGAGAGGTCGTTCAATGCGTGTTTGTGGATATTGATGGTTTGCTTCGTATTTAAACTGAACTGCCTGACTCACAAGATCCAAAATTTGATCAGCCGAGAAATCGGCAGTAGTAAGAAAATGAGCAGGTTTCTCGACTGAGGAGGTAAGGTTGCGTCGTTGTTGCTGTTGGATGGAGGAGAAGCTTGCTAAGGACGCAGTAGTCAAGGAAGGGGATGTGAGTGCAGTCAACGCACGTAAGGAAAGGGATTTCGTAAGATATGACATTAGATCTAGTATGTGTGTGCGCCTCTGTGTGTGTGTGAGAGAGAGAGGGGAAAGAAATAGGGAAGAAACAAGTTTCTTTTTTCCTTGTGAACTCTTTCTTGGAGAGTTCATTTAAATGCACTTTTCGGAGAATCAAAAGTTATGACCCACCGTTGATCCCCCCGGAATCATCTGGATTCAATCGTATTTTTATTTCGGTTCCATATCAAATTATTCGTAATTGAACCGAAACAGTCAATGAAAAGATGGTCTTGGCTATACTAAAACAATCCTCGAAGATGAATACTGGGACAGAAGATAATGGTATCTACACATTGATGATTGAATTGAACCTAACTTTTCCAAGGATTCATTAGCCAATCACAGTGCTTGCTGTGCATTGAATGAGTCATTCCTTGTCGATGACACTGACTCATCCGTTTATCACTGTTACTGTGTCTTTAGCTTACATTATGGATTCCCCACCGAGTTTGACGCTCTCATAGTTTAAACTTTCCAATAAAAAACAAAGTCATATTTTTCTTTTTACAACACTCGTCCATGCTTTCACGGGCGATCGTACATTTTGTTTCCTACTCCTTTCCTTTCCTCGATAATGCTCTGAACCTGTTGCTTACTTAAATAGAAATACAAAAACAAAGGAAAGATAAAGATCATGGTATTAAAACATCGTTTACTATTTGTAAAGATACGTTCCTATTCCTCTTTTTCTTTTTTTTTTCTGTCTCTATTGTTTCAAAATACTGACGGTAAGTTCCCCTTGCAAACCATCAGCTGATCTCGGGGCTGTCAAATCTTCGAGCTTTGAATACACAAACTCAAGCACCGCCTGCTCATCTGCCTCGGGTCGTACATGAACTTCTAGCGTGCCAACATTCTGGCCAAATGAATTCTGCCAAAAATGCGCACGGTCCACAGAGATGATACTGGGTTCTTGACGGAGCTTTGCAAGAGAGAGAAATAGACAAGATTAACCCTTCAATATGGATCATCTAAACTTTCTGCTTCTCTTTACCTCGTGGAGTCTTCCACTGATGTGGTCTGAAGCTGTGTCTGGTGTTGTTTGTAGTAGCAGTTTCGCCAAGGCGGCGGCTGTAGGACCTCCTAAGTAGAACATCACAGCAGATTCACCAAAAGCTAGAAATTTATCAATGGCTGGTGTTGCCAAACCAAAAAGTTGAAAGAACATGACAACGACACCACAGCCAATAATGCCTGTGGAATAGACATTGGATAACAAAGATGTGAGGGCACTCTGCTGGGACAAATGACTGCTGGATCGAGGCGTTCTTTGTAAAACTAGTATAAGGGTTATCAATAAATATCAGCTCAATTGCATAAGGATGAACCAAGGTCTTTACTTTTCACAAGATTGCCATGATTTTTCAATCCAACATTCGCCACCAGACTAGCGAGGATACCAACAAACATCACAAAGAATAAACCAAAACCAGAATGTCTAAAGAGAAAAATAAAAGTCGGTCAGATAAAGGGCTCGTCTTGATTATTATGTTTTAGATTTTACCTTTTTTCGTGATGTGAGCCGTTTTCATGCGCTTCTTCCATTAAAAGATGTTCCAAAGACTCCTTGGTTGTGTACATTGTCACGAAAAGGAGGTAAATGGTGGTGCCCAACGCGAGTACAATTTCGTACCGCTGAGCCCTGTTGTTGTTCCGACCGTTATTCGTATTTCACATGGTGGGTAAAGCTTACCCAAAGGGACGCTTTGTGTTGGAAGCAGTGAAAGCAGGCGTCACTTGGATCACATTGGACACAAACTCGCCAAAGATACCGAGCGAATCGAAGATCACGAGGTATGAGAAACCTACAACGGCTAGATCCCAAAAAGAAATTAAGGTAAACGCGGATGTCAATCCCTCTTTCCATTTTCTTATACTTTCTTACCTAAACTATCGCGTGCCATTCCCATCCACCAGACAAGAAAGCCGACGCTCGTATGAAGTACAAACCATGTGAATATCGTTTTTTGCCTAGGATTCAAGGTTGAAAATATTTCAGCTGTGGTAGGAAGAGAAGGTATGTGAACGCGTGGAAAACCATGACTATGATGATGGTCATGGTCATGCCCGTGGCCATAGCTATGACTATGACTATGGCTGTGATCGTGTCCGTGTCTATGGTCGTGATGGTGGTCATGGTGGTCGTGTGTGTGTCCATGTCCATGTCCATGATCATCCTGGTGGCTATGGCCGCTAAAGGTATTGATATGGTGTGAGTGGGTGCTATGAGGCTCATACGGATTCTGGTATTTTGTCTCTACAGTAAAAGGGGAAGAAAAGATTGGCAAAGCTGACTGAAGCTTGCATGTTAGATCCCACCGAAACAAAAAGTCAAAGCGGTAGTCGTTTCGTACCTCGTTTTTATGCTGTTGGTGATGGTGATGGTCGTCATGGGGTTCCTCATGCGCGAGATGCTCCTCGGCCTTGTTGGCAAGGAACCCGTTCTGCTCCTGTGCAGAGGTGCTGTTATCGACAGGTGCTGGTGCATACTGGCGTTGTAGCGGTGCTGAACTCTGAATAGCTATCGGTTGTCGCGCAAAGCTACGTGCACTTGAAAACGAAGCTGTTGGACCTGCCATCAGTGCCGGCGACTGCTGCTGCTGTTGTTGCTGAGGGAGAGGTGACTGAGGCCGCCGCTTTGTGAACTGACGAGTAGACTGCATAGAAAGGGAGCGATAAAACCGTCAGTTCGGGTCGTTCGAGACAGAGGAGAAGGGACAAAAAGGAACCAAGTGAAACCTCGCACGACGAACAAATCGACTGGCTTTAAAAACGAGTGATATTCAAATGGGAGAAAATAGCAACATGAAAAGAAAGCAGTCTGTCCAGTGGCATAAGGTCTATCAGCCCAAAACAAAAGCCTTTCCTTATATAAGACAGAGCTACTCTGCTGCGTTAAATATTTATTATGGTTATCGACGAAGACTTCTTATGCTCGTCGGGAGCAAAAGCTCCAATGTGTCAAGTCACTGCAAGTCTTGCGAACAGAGCAAGAAGGAAAAAAAAATCAGGAATTCGCCGGCCGCCATTCCCCCGCCATAACTGCCGGGTTCTCATGTCCTTCCGTTTTGTGAACAGCATCACCCGTTCACTGCGCCCCATTTACTTCCAAAGATCAAAACATACCATGAGCGAACTTCGTAAAACAGAAATTGTGCAAAATCTCGGAGAAGTGCGAGCTAACATAGAGAAAACACTGAATGGTACACGTGAGGTATAAGAAAGACAATAAGATCGTTGTCCGAACATAGTTGTTTCCTCAACCCTGATGCTTGACAAACTTATTCCTTAGGCTCGACTGGTGGCTGTCAGTAAATACAAACCGCCGGAGGATTTGTTGTATGCTTACGAGGATGGTCAACGCCACTTTGGTGAGAACTATGTAAAGAAACATCAATGAATCGAGAATACCCGATTAAATCAGTGAATTCTATTTAGGTGCAAGAATTAATTGAAAAGAGTGAGAAACTTCCTAGAGATATCCAATGGCATTTCATTGGTCATCTACAAAGTAATAAATGTAAAGCTGTTGCAGGTGAGTTACATGGCCAGTCGTCTTTTCTCTTTTTTTTTTATCCTTATCTCTGGAGTATAGCTATTCCTAATTTGTATGCTGTGGAAACGGTGGATGGCGTAAAGAAGGCAGATGCGCTGAATAAGGCATGCAAAGCAGTAGAACGATCAGATCCTCTGCGTGTTTTTGTGCAAGTGAATACAAGCGGCGAGGAAGGTGAAAAGTTTTCGGCAGATGACTTTTTGCATGGTAAACTGATGTAGTTTATTTCTGTTTTCTTTTACAATAGCAAAGAGTGGCATTGATCCTGCGCAATGCCCAGAAGTATGTCGACATATTATAGATGCTTGTCCTGCATTGAAGTTGGACGGCTTGATGACCATTGGTATGTTTGGTCGTGATCCGACAGAAGAAAACCCCGATTTCCAGGTAATTTCCAACAAAGCAGGGAGGGGAAACGTGCTCTAAACAAAGAAAACCAACTTTCTGTATTCTAGTGTTTGGTTGATTGCAAGAAGCAGACGGAAACTTCTATACCAAATATTACATTGGAGCTTAGTATGGGTATGTCGGACGATTATACCCAAGCTTTGATAGCTGGATCGACGAATGTACGTGTGGGAAGCAAGATCTTCGGTGCACGGCCAAAGAAGAACGCATGATGATAAAAATAAACTAGCTTGTTATATTTCTGAAGACATGGAACCATTTGAGGATTAGAATTCCCTTTTTGCCCAATGACAAAGCATTGCGTAATTTCAGCGGTGTTCAAACGATACTGCAACGAGATCGAAAACTCCGTACTCGTGCGTTCTCATTTGATCTAACGTTTCAGGCACGGTGTTTCTATGTAACCATGTGGATGAATTGGCCACATCCTGAAACATGGTAATATCCCAGTTTACTTGCATGCTCGTCACCCTTTATATAACTTGTAAAATAAAAGTGATATTTTCTTTTTTTATGCATAAATTCGTATCCACAATGGAGAACGTTATGTTTGTGTGATCATCCAATCAATGCGCTAAACCAAGATAAATTTACGGAGATTGGACAGACGTCAGTTGGGTAAGCTTTTTCTTTCTTATCTGTCTGCACGGCGTTTTAAGTTGCATGCTTTTTCATTCAGATATAATGAACGCATCCATTACCATACCCAGATGATCTTTTTTATCTCCTAGTTCAATCGTAAGATTAGTTAGTTTTGCTTCTAAGAACAAAGAATACCGGAGCATTTGTCATCCCGGGCTTTGTTCTCATTGATCATGAGAGCGGAAAAAGGCAAGCTCAGAAGACAAGGTGAAAAAGAAATAACGATAAACGAAGGAATCTTACGTCAGTAGAAGAAAGGGCATGCTGACCTGCAAGACGATGTTTAATCGATTTATGCTTGTTTTTA
This sequence comes from Apophysomyces trapeziformis B9324, assembly GCA_000696975.1. NCBI lineage: Eukaryota > Fungi > Mucoromycota > Mucoromycetes > Mucorales > Mucoraceae > Apophysomyces > Apophysomyces trapeziformis. Next base: position 7,624 of record JNDP01000973.1, read on the forward strand.
TTGCCAACGAAAAAGTAGCAAGATAAAATAGAGCCCGGGTCACGCAGAGCCTGAGCTTAAAAAAAAAGTGTAATCGTTGCTAAGGAAACCGCATCCTGTCGGCGAGATTTTTTTTGTGACCCAGAAAGTTTTTGAGCTAATTTGGATTTTGATGAAAAATTACCCAACACATAAGCATTCAAACAGGGGGAACGATGTATATCAATTCAATACATATATGATTGAACAAGACCTTTTGCATACTTACACAAGTTATAAGTAAGGTAAAGAAGGATGTTATGACAACACTATAGCATCTTCTTTCTGTTTTTAGGTTCATTAGGGCATAAGGACGACTCTTTTTTTTTCCACTCGCCTCCCTTTTTGCGCTCTTTGGAATTTAAGCAAGTCTATCGCCTTTTTTTTTTATTCACGCTCTGTTGCTATTCACCGAATTTAGATTTACCAAAGCCTCTCCTTTGCCGCTGTGTCACTTTCCCTCACTCTCTCTCACTCTTTCTCTATTATTAACAGTCTTTTCTTTTTTCTACTTTTGTCTCATCTACTCTTTCAGGTTCTTTTTCTTCTTTTCGTCTTCTTTACTTTACAATGACAACCGAGTCTGACCGGGATTTACCTCCGGAGTTGCTGGAGAAACTGAGGAATCTCGAGTTGGAACTGGCAGATGGCGACATCACGCACAAAGGTTTTGAAAAGAAAAAAGCCATTCTATTAGAACGTTATGAACAGTCTACCATGGCAAACACATCTGAACAGACCCATGAAGAAGACGAGTTAGATCTTGGTCCTGAGCCTAGTGCCGCAGATGTCGTAGACTTTTTGGACTATCTACCATCGCCTACTCATTCTCCTACGCGCTCCGAACGCGGTGCTGCGTATATGGAAGAACACCTACAACATATGCAACAACAAAGTCAACAACAACAACAACAACAACAACAACAACAGCAACAACAACAGCAACAACAATATCAGCCGTTGCCAACAGGAGATATAAATACACCCTATCCACAGCCTGGCATGCGCTCTTCATCTTTTGCTCATACTGCATATCGACCTTACCCAGCGCAACAACAACAAATACCATCTCAACAGCAACAGTGGCAACAATCAGCACAGCAACAACAGCAGCAGCAGCCAATGTATGGTCAACGAGCAGCTGATGTCCCTGTGGGTGGTCAGTATTATTATCCCACGAGTACCCCTCGTCCAAGTCGTCCCTACGCACGACCACCCTATCAAGCTCAAGGCCAAGGCCCTCCTGCAATGCGACCATCTTATGGATACCCGCAACAGCCGCCACCACAACCACAACATCAACCAACACAACGTCCTCCACCGCCCACTTCATCTGCCTACCGCCCTGGACCGCCTCCTCCTCCACCAGGATCGTATACAGCCGCCAGGCCGATGTATAATCGTCCTCTACCGCCACCGCAGAATACATCGCCTAGACCCATCTACAGACCAGGCATGCCACCTCCAAGACCCAATGGTGCTTATGGCTATCGACCTTCCCCCCCTTATTCACCATCGCAGCAACATGCTAGAGCACCCGCCATGGAAGGGAATCACGGTGTACCTGTATATGGCTATGCAGGTCCACGTCCACCACAACCAGGTCCTGGACAACAACCTCGTCAAAGTATGGATTATATACCAACCGATGAATCAAGACAGTATAGCCGTGACCAATCGGTTGAATGGGGTCAGTAAGCAAAAAAAAAAAAAATCACATATCTACATATACAAAAAAAAACCCATGCACCTATACACCCACCCACAACCCACAACCCACAACCCACGTACCCACATATACGCATCAAAGAAAGAAAAAAGAAAAAGGGCTCGCATTTTATGGATGATAAGCAACCCACGTTTCTTCTCTCTCCCTGCCTTCCTCTCTCTTTCTCTCGCGAGCGCGCGCTTCCCTTTTTCCTTTCTTTCTTTTTCTTTGCTCACCCTTACCCTTTTGGTCTTTCTTTTTCTTTTTTATTTTCCCTGAATAAAAGAAAATCAGCTTAATGACCTATTATTTTCTTTTCTTTTTTGTGTTTTTTTTTTTGGTATAGATTCGGGGTCCGTGAACAACTGGCGGCCATCCTCAACGGGAAGAAGTCCATCCATTCTCTCTGCTAGCAACGTGGCAAGATTTTCGGGTAGCAATTATTCCCTGACAGAAACATTACGTGAACGATCACGGTCATTGAATCGCGGGCGAAGTCGGTATGGCGATAGTTCGATGGCGACGACGTTCAAGGCGATTGAGGCTGTGCCTCAGCCTACGCTTCGGTTGGAGGATCCGATGGAACAGATGCTTTTGGCCGATTTGGCCGGTCGGCAGATGTTACCGATCGTGGCACGCGAGATCCCGTTCAAGGTGTCGACGGACGATGGAAGTGAGACGGATATGGCGGCGTTCACGAATCTGGCAGAGGTATTGCGCCACCGTACGACGACTAGCGCACGCGCCACGCCGGCCTTTACGGTGGTGGACAGCCGAGGCAAAGAGGCGGCGAGTCTGACATGGGAGAAGTTGAATGCGCGGGCGGAAAAGGTGGCGATGGTGATCCGTGAGAAATCCGGTTTGCCGATCGGGGATCGGGTGGCCTTGATCTACCGTAAATCCGAGGCATTGGAATTCATCATTGCTTTCCTGGGATGTTTCCTGGCAGGGATGGTGGCGGTGCCGATCAATGCGGCCGAAGAGTTGGCGGAATTGGCCTTTGTGCTCCATCTGTCCAATACCCATTTGGTCTTGACAACGGATCACAATCTACGCGCATTCACCCGGGACATGCAAGCACGATCGATCGAATTCCCAAAGAACATTGAGTGGTGGAAAACCAATGACTTTGGTTCCTGGTACCCCACCCAACCCAAGTCGTCCGGCTCGGCGGGTCGACCTCCGATCCAGGTGCCTGAATTAGCCTACATTGAATACTGCAAGGCTACGAACGGCGAACTCAAGGGAGTGACCGTCACTCATCAGACCTTGGTCCATCAATGCAGAACATTTAAAGCCGCCGCAACACCGACCGTCGTGCAGAAATCCGCCGAGGACGGTTCGATCCAGGTGGTCCCTGCTCGTTATGAGCCGGATACCGTTGTCACGTACCTGGAACCAAGACAACAAGTGGGCTTGATTCTTTCTGTGTTTTGTTCCATATTTGCAGGCTATCATACCATCTTTGCCAGTGCGAGTATTATGGAAACACCCGCCGTGTGGATCTATGTCATTTCGAAGTATAAAGGTAATTTAGGGAAAACAACAAGTGTTTTGGGGGAAAAGGGGAAAAGGAAGGACAACTTATCCCTTTATTATTATTATTTTTTACCTTACCCTTTTTTTTCGTTTTATTTGTAGCTACCATTGCTTTAGCTGATTATGCTGGATTAAAATACGCGACCAAGTTTTATCAGGCGAATCCGAAAGAAGTACAACAGCATAGTAAAAAAGTGGTCCCTGATTTTGCATCCCTGCGGCTACTATTGATTGATACGGTGATTGTCAATCCAGAATTGAACGAGATGATTGCGGAAAAACTATTGAGTCCTTTGGGTAATGGGGATGATCCATTGGAAGTGGTATGTCCTATTGCTTCTCTGCCCGAATACGGTGGTATGATTCTTGGCTTCCGAGACTATCTAGGGCCAGCCCATCTGGAAGAGATAGTGCATGAACAGGAAGGTGAAGGCCAGGAGCAAAGAGTAACCACACGTTCTGTATTGGCTGCGGGTCATTCAAGGGATGTATGGGAATGTTTGTTGGATGCCGAAGCGCTTCGACGAAACAAAGTGGTGATGTTGGCCGCCGGTGAACAAGTGCAACAATCGCAACATACCAATGAACCAGGCCATGTACGCGTAGGTTCTTTTGGTTTTGCCATTCCAGAAGGTAAGAGAAAGAGAGAAAATTTAGCTCGATGGATGGACTCATTTCTTTTTTTTTTTTCTTCAGCTACGGTGGCCATCGTGGATCCGGAAACAACTGCCCTTTGTCCGGCGGATACGATCGGTGAAATATGGGTTGATGCACCTTCATTGTCGGGTGGCTTCTGGGGTTTGCCTAAACATACAGAAGCCATTTTCCACGCACGGCCTATTTTTGTTCCTCCGGAAACACAGCGTCCAGAGATCTATGAGCAGGAATTTTTGCGTACAGGATTGGTAGGCACGGTGATTGGAGGACGATTGGTTGTCTTGGGTAGTTATGAGGATCGTATTCGGCAGCAACGCTTGGGGGAGGAGTTTGGTAGTGAAGAGGTGCATTTTTCCAGCGAGATTATAGCCACATTGAACAAAAGGGCGCGTTTGGAAGCATGTGCTATCTTTGAGATCGCCGTGAACGATCAGCATCTGCCTATCTTGGTATTCGAGTCGTCTGCGAATCGCGATGAATTGCCTGAGATCGCCAACAACATTGCGGATATTTTGCTTGGTTACCACGGCTTAAGATTGTATGCGATGGTTGTCCTGGCGCCGAATGGTCTTCCACGCACAGTCAAACATGGTCGGCGTCAGATCCATCCTTTGATGACCAAACGTGCTTTTATGACCGGACAGTTCCAATTCCGCTACTTAAAAATGGATGTGGACCGCACAGTGTTTAACACGGCCACCAGCCATGACCCTCACAACGACCTTTGGCGATCCAGAGTAGCGTATGATCAGGCTATCCAGACGGGTGTGTTACTGGGGACAACACAACAACCGCAGCATACGGGAATGGAGATGGTGCGGACGGTGACGGACGAGCGTACGGATTACGATCTGAGTCGATTTAACAATATTGTGGATCTCTTGATCTGGCGTACGTCGCTTTACCCGGAAGAGGTGGCGTTTGTGCAGGGATCGAAATCCTATACGTGGCGAAAGATGAACAACAAGATTGCCACTACGGCCAATTATTTACAACGGAAGGCTGTGCTTCGACAGGGTAAGAAGGTGTTGATCTTGGCGTCGTTTGGGGTGGACTTTGTCCAGTCGATCTATGCTTGCATGGTGTTGGGCGTGGTGCCTGTGGTGTGTGCGTTGCCTGATCCGGAGCAACATCCTAATCGGATCAAGGAAGATGTGGCGAATATCGTGACGACGCTGCGTGATCTGGATATCATGTATATCATCACCAATGCTGCGTCCGAGGATGTGTTGAAACATAAGCATGTGAGTGCGGCGTTGAAAGCCTTGATTCCCAAGGGATTCCGGATGCCAGAGCAATTCCAGATTGGGAAGGCTTCGCGTTTCAACAAGATGTTGGGCAAAGAAAGTGGGTTTTCCGTAAAGCAAGAGTGGTTAGCGGAAGATACCCTTGTCCTTGTACAGAATTCGGCAAATACACGACGTTGTTATCCCAAGATGGGCCATGATACCATCTTGGCCCAGTGCAAAACACAAAAGACGACTTGTCAGATGAAAGCGCAACGTGGCTTGGTAGTGGCTGGATTAGGAGCGCATGAAGGCCTTGGTCTGTTACATGCAGTCTTCTGCGGTGTTTATGTTGGTAAAAAAAAAACGTGGACTTCCTTCAACATTTTCCTTTTTGGGTTAAAGCTGCTCTAAATCTCCATCTTTGTTTCATAGGATGTCCTACGGTTTTGGTTTCCTTGGACGACTTTTATAAGACACCGGCCCTCTACTTTGAGCTGGCTCAACGTTATAAGGGTAAGGGGAAAAAAGAGTAAACCTATTCTGAAACTGACCTTTCCATTTTTAGCTAAGGATCTTTGCGTCAATCTTCCCCTGCTCCAGTATGCTATGAATCGCATGACCTCGGCTGAGCATCGTCCATTGGCATTACACAATACTCAGAATTTGATGATCGTCACGGAAAATCGACCCAAACCTTCTCTGTGTAAGTAAACAAAAGAACAAGAAGAAAGAAAAGGGGGAAGGCTGTACTATGACAAAACATTTTGGGAAACTAAGCTTTTTTTTCCATGTTCTTTTAGATCAACATACCATGCGCTACTTTTCAGTCAATCGATTGGAGAAAGAAGCCATTAATTCAGTCTATAGCCATGCCGGCAATCCCATGATCACGACACGATCGTATATGTTGGTGGAGCCTATCTCCTTAGTGATTGATTTTGCATGGTTGAGACAGGGTATTGTTAAACCCGTTCTTCCGGAAGAGGAAGCGGCCAATGGATTACTGGTCCATGACTCGGGTATTGTACCAAGTAACACGATGATTGCGATTGTCAATCCCGAGACGCAAATGCTTTGTCCGAGCCATGTGATAGGAGAGATATGGGTGGCTTCAGAATGCAATGTCAGAGGCTTCTATGGTGAAGAAGGAAGCAAGTTCGATGCAGTGATTGTTGGAGCCGATCCTCGGATCAAGTATATGCGTACAGGTGACCTTGGCTTCTTATGGAATGTTCAACGTCGGGTGGATGGACAGACCTTGGTTGAGGAAGGGCAATGTTTATTTGTGCTTGGACCTATTAGTGAGACGATTGAAATCAATGGTCTTCTTCATTTCCCTGTGGATATCGAATCGAGCGTGGAGATGTGTCATCCTGGTATTACGCCAGGCGGATGGTAAAAAAAAAATAATGACAGAAACAGAGAGATTTGGCTCTTTTTGTGTAATGCTCACGTTGTTCTGTATGACAGCATTGTGTTTAGAATTGGTAGCGAAACGGTGGTTGTGGCAGCAGTCAAGGTGGCAGAACATGCTTTATCGGCCGTGCCATTGATTGTCAGTGCTATTCTGGATACCCATTCTTTCCTAGTGGATACGGTCGTCATTGTGGATAATAAGCAATTACCACGATCTCGGTATGGCGATAAGTTACGTGGTAAGGCCCTTGCCTACTACATGGAAAAGAAACTGTAAGTTAAACGGGTACAGAAAATTAGGGTTTAAGGTGTGTCTCTGATTTTTTTGTTTTCGCCTAGGCCGGCTATTTATGTGAGCCGAATCACGAATCAACATCAACCATTGACACTGCCTCAATGGTCCCAGGCGGACAATGATGCTGCTTCGTTTGTTTCAAGGGCATCGGTGAATGCAAGATCAGTGATCTTGGATGGCCCTCATCATGACTCGGACAGACATAGTCTTGATCAGCTAAGACGCAATGACACAGCCAGTAGTCGTATCTCGATCCCTTATTCCACTCGATCTCATAATTCGACGGTGGATTCTATTCCTAATACTGTTGCTTAACGATATCCTATCACACACTCTCTGTCTTTATACATATAATCCTTCTTCTATTTTGTTATTGTTCGTTCTTTTCCCGCATTGTTTGATCTAGAAGTTCTTTTTTTCTTTTACTATAGGCATTCTTGTTTAATGAATTTCTCAGCTTTCTTTTGCCCAAACACAAGAAGAATGAGAGAAATGAAGATTATCCGCGGAAGTTACGGTTAAGCATATCATCCGTTCCTTTTTTTTTTTTTTTTTGGTCTGACATCTGAGGAGCTTATGTTGTAATCCCACCAGTTGGTTGTATTTCTTGGGGAACCAATAAACTTTCTATGTCCATTCAATTACGTTATTTAGCTTAGATCCTGTTTAGTTGTCAACAAATGGAACGTATACACACGGGATATAGTTTTCCAGCGATCATTTCTTTCAGTAGTCCATGCGGTTAGCGGGTAAATTGAACGTGGCGTAGTTCGCGCAACTACGGAGAAGAGGTGAGACGAGGCGTCTAAACTTTAACAGTCAGCAGAAAAAAAAATTCCTATCCAATGAAGAAGGAAAAAAGAATTAGCGTTTATATAACTCATTTTCCCTTTCTCTTTGGCTCTCTCTCTTTTTTTCTTGGTTATTCTACCTTTACTTCTTTTTCTTTTATAAAAAAGAACGAAGTAGAAGAGGGACAAGAAGAAGAAACGCGTTATTCTATTTTAAAGAAAGCTTTTGTCTCATTTTGGCGAAAAGCAAAAAAAAGAGAAGCATTCCCCGTAGGTCTTCATTTCTTTTGTTATCTGTTGTATATCCGATACAATTGGCTTTGCATAAATGGCCACTACAATTCAAATCAAAGAGATAAACGAGCAAACTATTACTTCTGGCAGGAGTATCTATGATGAAAAGGTCCTGAAGGATAATGATCAGCAACAACCACTTGAAGGAAAAAAAGAAGTAGATGGTAAGTCGATGATTTTCTGCGAATTGATCTTGTTACTGATGCTCTCCTTCCAATATAAGAAGCGACCATTCAAGGAGAAGAGGAAGGTCCCGATGGTGGCTATGGCTGGTTCATTGTCCTTGGTGCTTTTATGGTCCAGTGTACAAGTTTTGGAACCGCAACAAGTTGGTAAGTAGTTCCTTAATCTTTTTTTTTTTTTTTTTGGCTGTTCGGTCTGATCCGAATCTCCATTGGTGATATGCGGCGCTTTATTGGGATAAATATTTCACCGTTTCGCGCTTGTCAATCTTTGTGTCACTCATCATTTTATGCTTTTGTATAGGGGTAAGATCTTTTTACAGAAAGAGGCTCAAGCAACGAACCATTGGGATCTTGTATCTTTTCTTTCATAGGTGTCATGCAAGATTATTATGAACGACATGTGTTTGGTATAGAATCCAGTGTTCAGCTCAGCTTTGTCGGTACATTGGCATTGGTTTTTATCAACTTGATGGGACCTGTAGCCCAAATATTACGATCCATCGTCGGTCTACGTATGGTCATGATCATTGGCATGTTATTGATTACCATTGGACTCGAAATGGCCGGTTTTGCATGGCAGGTAAGGGAAACTTAGAAAGTAGGATCATCCATTTTTCTCACGGTTTGCTAACCCTGGGATTTTCCACATTTTCCAAATCAGATTTGGCACTTATACCTAACCCAAGGAATTTTGTTCGGTTCTGGTGCATCATTGATGTATTGCATGATAGTAAGTGCTTTAGTTTCTTTTCACTGTGGACTCGAAACATTCCAAAACTATATGTACCGAAACTTTTTTTTCTGCTTGGTTACTCTAGATGGCTGTGGCACCTCAATATTTCACACGGCGTCGTGGTCTTGCCTTGGGGTTGATTGCTAGTGGATCTGGTATCGGTGGTTTGGTCATTCCTTTTATCATGTCACCTATCAATTCCTCAATAGGACCTGCATGGTAAAAGCAACAGCAAAAGACAAGAAAGTGTGATCAGATCTAAATTTTCATTCTATAGGACCTACCGTGTGATGGGATTTGTATGTCTCGCTTGTGATCTAGTGGCAGTCGCGTTGATTAAGGAGCTGAAGCCCGCGCCCAAACAACGTAAAAAGTTCACAGACATTGTCAAATTCGGTGTTCTGAAAGACTTAAACTTTGTCTTGTTCTGTGTGGGTTCTGATCTGGCGCTAATGGGATACTTTGTCCCTTTCTTTTACTTACCATGTAAGTTCACTAAAGCCCCTCCTCCCCGTCCAAAGATCGTAAGGACAAAGACTAACTCCCGTATCTTCCTTTTCTTCTTTCCTAACAAACTTTAGCGTATGCATCGAGTTACGGTGTATCTTATTCCCAGGGGTCAGCCCTTGTGGCTGTGGCGGCGACGGCGAACTTTATCGGTCGTATCCTTGCGGGTATTATGGCTGACCGAATTGGTCGCATCAATACCAATATTATCATCACAATTCTGGGCGGCTTAAGTTCCTTTTTAATTTGGACGTTTGCCTTTACTTACGGCGTCATGATGGCCTTTGCTGTTCTTTTTGGTCTTTTCTGTGGCTCTTATTTCGCATTACGTAAGTTTAACCTTGTTTTTCTGGATTTCTTCCTTTTTTTTTATGGGGGGGGATTTGATCGCTTTCTCGGGGCTAATTGGGCGTTCACTTGTTTTAGTATCACCTATCACTGCCTCTATCTTGGGCATGGAGAGATTCCCTTCTGGTTTGTCTTTGCTTCTCATTACCAACATTATCTCGGTCTTTGGCCCCAACATTTCTGGCGGCATTGAAGCCAGTGTTTCCGATATTCAGCCTTACTTCGTTTACAAAATGTTTACTGGTGCTTGTTACTTGGTGGGCTCTATTTTTTTGATCGCACTCAAACTACGCATGGACAAGAGCCCTTTCGCTAAGATTTAATGGACTTGTATACAATCATCCTATAACATTCAACATATAATATACTGTTTATCCAATCACTTAGACAGCATGAAAAAATTACACACTGTTTGACTCCTTCCCTTTCTGTCATCCGAAAACATACACCAACGGAGAGAACAAACTTGATCAAGTTGCTACAGCAACAGATTGTTACTCCTTTTTGATGGGGTTTTGCCGCTCGAAAAGCCTTTATCATCTCAATTTTAGGTTTATAGATGCATACGTAAAAGGAACTGTTAGTTAACACTCGTAAGGCATAGAGAATTAAAGCTCGTCCATGATTGAATTCAGAAGTGTAAGAGAAATATGCTCAGTACTTCTTCCTTACTTCATTCACGGCCACAAGATATGATGTTTTAAATTCAAGCAAAAATGAGTACATCAAAAATCTCAATGTAAAAACCAGATGTTCTAATACATGAAGCGATAGAGATAGGCAGAATTCTATTCGACCCGTGGATGGCATAATCTTCATCTGCCGTTCATGCCATGCTATACTTAGATTGTTTCCAATCTTGAGAAACGTATCCCGCTGGATTAACAAGGCAGATTAGATTTCTGTTTTAGGAAGAGTTTTATACACGCGAACATTGGCTATATCAATCGCATGAAGTGCCATTCAAACAATAGAAAGACCAGATAAGCATCGCTAAAAGATGCCCTTTTTCTCAATTTTTATGGATCACCCAGGACCTGGTAGGCTCATTGGCAAGAATGTACTATGTATGTAATTTTAAGGGGGATAAGGTAGATGGATCGGTAATGGTCCTAAGCTTACTGTTGTTTTTTACGTGTTAGGATACGCACCAATGGAGCCTTCAGTCCTGTCATTGCCAGGACAAGTCGAAAAAGAATACGGCACTAGTTCCTTTTTAAATCTGCCTAGCCGCAGAAATGCAGAAAAAGGGACAGAAAAAAGAAAGATTTTTTTTTTGCTGTCAAGGAAAGAGAATAATCGGTTGCTATCTTCTATGCAAAACTGCAATAAATTTGCAAGAGCTTTACCTGTTATTTGGAAAATGGTTTCCAGGGTTACCGTTTTCTTTTTGATTGATCATGTTGCTAGGGGAATCATTATTTTTGCTTAATAGCAAAATTAGCAGCTATTGCAAGTTCACAGAAAGAGTCCCAAAGAACATATTGGTCATTCTTTCTCAAAAGATATCGACTCCTTGGTTTTTACAGAAACAGAAAAGAAGAAAGGACGCCAGAAAGAAGAAAAAAAAGTGTTTAAGGAGGTAAAAGCCATTTGATAAAAAAGAAGATAATGAAAAGTGGAGACAACGGGTAAAGAAATAATTTTCTAAATCGCCGACATATTTACCTCCTTTTTATTGTTGTGTGTATGTGGAGCTCAACAACAAAAAACGAAAGACAAAAGTTTCTGCACATTCCTTTTTCCTTTTCGCTTTTTGAGTTATGTCGCTGCCAGAGCATAATCCAAGGATCAGTGTCACGTTATCATTGTCGAATAAAGAAGATCGCCCGACACCGATCCATGACAGACATAGCGATGTTGATTCAGGTAAATTGAGAGACAAATAGCAGAAATGGAACATCAACCATCGGATGCAACCTCGGATCACTTGTTATCCACCCTTAGAACAAACGACGCTGGACGATAATCGTGATTGTCCCGATGGTGGTTATGGCTGGGTTATTGTTCTGGCAGCGTTTCTAGTTCAAGTCACAGGTCTTGGGACAATTACTGGATGGTAAACTATAGGCAGCGAACAGAAAAAAAAAGATGATGGGACATACATAAAAGGATGATGGATTCATTGATTACGTTTTGTTTTAGGGGTAACTTTCTTTCGTATCTGGAACGCACAGACAATCTGGTAACCAAAACTACGGATATCTAGGTGTCATGCAGAATTTCTATGAACAACATATATTCGGGATCACTTCCACCACGATTTTGCAATTGAGTTTTGTTGGTTCGTTTGCCAACTTTTCTCTTAATTTTTGGAGCCCCTTTGCGCAAATCCTAATATCGATCATCGGAACAAGATGGGGACTCATCATAGCTACTCTTTTCTGTACGACTGGACTTGAACTAGCAAGCTTAAGTACAAAGGTAAGTCACATGGAAAGATAGAAGGCTGGTTTGTATTTCTTCCTCCTTGTAACTATCCTAGATATGGCAACTCTATCTGACACAAGGGTTCCTTTATGGTGCTGGCGCCTCGATTATCTTTTATGTAAAGTTTGTTGAACGATGCCCTTTTTTTTCTTATTTCAGATGATGAGAAACAAGAGATACGACTCCTTTGCTCTCCCTTTTTTCTTCGTTTTGTAGGCAGCCATGAGCAGTGTCAGCCAATGGTTTTCTAAAAGGAAAGGTCTTGCCCTTGGTATTATTTCTAGCGGTTCTTGTATAGGCGGTGTTATCATTCCGTTCGTCATGACAATCTTAAACAATAGACTTGGTGTAGGATGGCAAGGATAAAACGGATTTCTAAAAGACCGAGAGCTGATTGTTTTTCTATGGTCTATATTGATTTTCTCCTGTCTATAGGTGTTACCGTATCTTGGGTATTATCAGCCTTACTCTCAGCTGTGTAGCTTGCATACTATTCAAGGAAAACAAGTGGCAAACCGTCAAGACAGAGAAGCAAAAACAGTGGCAAAATATAGTTCAGTTTGAAGTATTGAAGTCCATTAATTTTATGCTTTGGTGCGCAGCCGACATCCTTATTGAAACGGGGTATTACGTTCCCTACTTTTATCTTCCGGGTGCGTTGCCTAAGTTTTTAACGGTTATCATAAAAGAAAAGTCCGTATTGATAAACTAGATTCTGATCAGCATATGCCACTTATCTTGGTCTGACGGCAGCCGAAGGTTCCTCCATGGTGTCAGCCGCCTCTATTATGAACTCAATTGGTCGCATCTTAGCAGGGTAAGGGCTCAGTTGCTTGATCTTTCTTTTTGTTATGCGGATGTTACTTTTTAATCCTCATAATGATAGATATGCTGCCGACCGTATAGGACACCTAAATACTATTATACTATACTGTTTTGTTGCGGGCTTAAGTTCGTTACTGATGTGGACGTTTGCGTATGATTTTTATACATTGATGGCATTTTCTTGCACATTTGGCATGGCGGGTGGTGCCTTTGTCTCTCTTGGACCATCCATTACGGAGACGATCACAGGAAAGGAAAAGTTTGAATCAGGATATGCCTTGTTTCTCTTGATCACAGTTGTATCCATGTTTGGACCTAACCTTGCTGCAGCTGTTGAAGGGCACGCGACGTCGACGGCCTATCTCAGTTACAAGATCTTTACTGGCGTGTCTTATCTAACTGGGACGCTTGCCTTACTTCTGCTCAAGGCAAATATGCGTCAAGGCAACTTTTTTACTTCAAAAGTGTAAATACATTTTTGTAGAATAGATATCAGTGTACAATTACATCTTCAACATGGTCAATCTGTTGCAGAACCTATGGCTAGGTTCCTTTTTGCCAGCCACAAAGTTGGTCTACTATCCGATAACGAGGATGATGGCAAAATCTTTGCTATTCATTCATTATCAATAGTCTAAGAAATGCTGCACGAGTTATCTTGTCCATTGCACGTTTGCAACGGTCTTAGTGCTCATGGAAAAACCATCCGAACCAGCCGTCCCTTTCAACTAGATCACATTTTTAATGTTTTAAAAGAGAGCCAAACGATCGATTGGTCTTCGTATAAGCATTTGCTACAACACCTGTGTACATTCTTCCAGGAACGGTAGCTGATCTAACATCAGCATAGTAATCTCTGAAGGCTGCATAGACAGGCGACGAACAAGCAATAGTAATGCTGGGTTAATTACGGGACATTGTGACAAATCAAGAGATTCCAATCGCGTGGGTACCAAAACCTGTTCACCGTGTCCGTCTTCACATAAAAGAGAACGGGTTGCTCGCTCAAAGAGAACGCGTGCTTCTACAATTTTCTATGTTAATTAGCCGTAGCTTCACCCTTTTCCATTTGAGCAAAACACTCACTTCCATCTTCATATCGACATCGTCGCGAAGTGTCTAACGCACACAACTTGTCGAAGATATCTACAGTTTCCTCGTCTAAATTATCGGCATCCTTCCCATTTAGCCGTAGCTTCAATTGCTGCAGAAAATGAGCCAATGTTTGTAAAGCCCCTAGGAAGGATAAGCGCTTCAGGCTGATTGAGAGGACACGTTATGCTTACATTTGCTCTCGGGTTCAATGTCTAACAAATCACGAACGGCCTGGATTTCGTCTTTTAATAGTTGAATGGGATCTAATGTGTACCAGGTTTGGGACCCTGACGTTGAAGGATCGGCAAATCTTTGATGTTTCAATGGCTTCCACACGTTCGATATGTCACTGAACCGCTCCTCGTACAACTTCATACGTTCCAAAATGCCTGTGATCAAGCACTGTGAAAAAATTGCAGGTGGATTCAACTTCATTTACCTGGCCCACAAGGTATCGTAACAATTTCTTTTCGGTATGCTGTTTGCTTCACCGTCTTCGCACTGCTACTTGCTAATATATCCTCTGGTTCCAGCGTTACATAAGCAGGCTTACTTCCGGATGGAGCAAAAATCCAGACAGCTCCTTTATCCCGCGCACCAAGTGACATCCATTGCCCAAGGACAGGTTGATCGTTGGCATCTATCACAGTTGGCGCTTTTGTTAATGTGATATCGTCATTGAATCCAACGACAACCAAAGCAGAACCCTCAATACAAAACGCGCCAAGCAGAGAAACAAACTCGGTTGCTATAATCATGAGTCATTTAACAAGTTGCTTCTGACTAACTGTAAAACCTGCCTTTTCCCAACAACCACCAATAGTACAGCCATGCAGATTGATCGTCAGGCTCAGTGTAAATAGCGGACTTGATTATGTCAAGTTCTAGTTTGCTGTTAATAACGCTAGATAGTTGCTGTGGGATGACACCTTTTTTAGCCACTTCGTTTCTTTCTTCAGTACTTTTATTTGATACAATCTCTGGCAAAAGTTTAGATCTTTGGTGCCATGCAGAATAATTGCTGAAATTCTGTTCGATCTTCTGTGTTGTAAAGGCGTACTCCTGTTCCACAATTCGAAGATCATCCTCTGCTGATTCAGACAAGGCACGTAGTTGCCGGACGACATAACGCCGATAATCCCATCCATGAACTAATACTAGGTCAAACTGCTAACTATCAACCCTCTTCGATCACTTACAATTGCGAGCATCCATTCCTAGCATCTTATCCACGAGCCGCAATTCTCCTGTCCAATCAGGCTCGGGCATAGTTCTAAGGCACCAGCAGCGATGATTCCACAACCAGTATGATTTTGGGTTCAAGTGAATCAACTGCATAAAAAGCTGTAGCTCTTTTACGAATACTGGCCTTTTTTCGTCTGCAGTCTTCAGTATTCCCTCGATAAGAATAAGTCTTCGCCAATTCCAAACAGTATAGTAGTCAGGATTTTTACTCAAAATCCTGGTCGTCATGCCTAGCGTCTCATTCGAAAACTCTTGCGCTTGAACCTGTGTATAGAAAATGTTTAGATAAGAAACACGTAAAACAAGCGAAGACACTTTACTTTCTCCCGACATTCAGCAACTATACTGTTATACTCTTTGATCTTGCCGGCTTCTCGTTCCCGACGAGCTTTAGTGGCCACTTCAGTTGTTTTAACACGCTTGACTCCGTGCTGCCAAAAAGTAAATGTTCGATGAGCCCGTCAAAAACGAATGATTTCAAGGCATACTTACAACGTCGCTCATAAATCAATCGTATCGCCTTGGGTGGAGGAATCAAGCAAGGCACAACAGGCCGAATGCGTTGCTGTGCTGAGTATAACCATTTGGTCCCCCGCATCAGCCCGCTTTGCCTTATTTTTCTTTCCTCAGCAGGGTTTGCCCACCATTCTGCACCCTAATTATGACATCGAATACATTACGTTCTCAAGTTATTGCATTGTATAAACAGGTATAGGATGACAACTCATGCACTATGTATGTTTGTTTTCATCTGGCTTCTGCTTCATTCAACAGCTTGTCTTTCTTGGGAGAGAGTATCCCGCCGGCTATCGCAACTTTTTCCGCCCTAAGCTGAAAGCAGCGTTTATGAAAAAGAGCCAACTGAAAGACGAGGAAGAAATCAAAAAGGCGATTGCTCACGGCAAATACGTTGTGAAAGGTAGAGAATCATTGATAATCAATCGTTTTACTTAATCAAATATGTGTCAGAGTTGGAGACCATGTATTATTTGATGAAATACCGTACACTTCGGAAAAGATACGGAGAGCTGAAGTAGTTTAGCCCTAAAGCAATTATATCCATCTCTCCTTGGACTAATTACGAAGAAAAAACGCTTAAATCATCATATGAAACCGGTCAACCTCAGCTTAAAACGTGTTTATATTCGGGATTTTTAAAGCTGTGAGGCATAACAAGCAACACCAATATCGTTAATGCCAAATTTTTCTCTTGAACAATCGTTATTTCTCCAATATAGGGTCCAATAAAGTTCTCTTTAACTTACATCTTCACGAAAGTTGCGTGATTCGATGGAATGAAGCTCGTTGTCATTTATAAGCTTTAACCAAGGAAAAAAAAAGGCAGCATTTAGGCTGTCGCGATAGTATGCCCATCCGCAATAACAAGCTATACAACGATCAACATAGCCGTACTCTATGTGGCGCAAAATGGCTGATCACAAACCATTCCCTTCTACAAGACCTTCAGATGCTTCACACCCACTATGTTACGACAATCAGTGTCAGAAACTTAGAAATTGAAAAGCTTTCAAAACCAAGAACACGTAGAAGTATTGGTTCATATAAACAGAAATTTCATTTATTCTTCACACAATTAAATATCTAAACTATGTGCTTCTAAAACAACAATCTTTGGAACCAAGAACGAGCAGCCGGAGCATCCTTGTTCTCTTTCTGCTCATGGTATGTTTCAAAACTTTCTGCAAGGACATCTAGGCCATCAACCTTCATATCAAAGTGGCTTTCGTCGGACAGCACTTCGTAACGATGAACTTGGACAGTTCGATAACCGTGATTCTTTGCAGCTTCTAGAACATGAGGGTTGGAAGAAACGACAGCCAATTGTGCAGGCTCCACTGCAAGGACCTGGCCGGCACGAGTCATAAGTGTTTCGGCAGTATTGATTCCAGAAGGAGCAAGTAATTCAGCACTCAAATGAGCGTTCCAGCACACACATGCACTGGCAGAAAGAGACGCCATGGAACGGATAGAGAGCGCAGGAGAAAGGGACACGGCGAACTTTCCACATTTCTTGATACGCTTAACGCCTTCAGCGGAATCACTGAATAAACCAATATTGAACCAAGATTCAGAGAGCTTTTCAATCTCGTCTTCCGTAATCAGTGTATCCAAAGATTTTTCCTTCAGTAAACGGATAAGAACCAAGCGGAAGATTGCCTTGTCGCTAGTTTCATATGTTGTTCTCAGTCTCTCTTCAAGATACTGCGAGTGCCAAAGCAGAACAAAAGCCTCTAGATCGACATCGCACAACTTGCCCTGTGTAGCTGCAACGGTGCTCTTCCATGCCTGGACAACGTATGGAATGAAATCGTAAACTGTACCAGCCAGATCAAAGGCAAACCATTCGACTTTATCAAACGATTGAGGTACCACAGCAGTCTCGACCCATGTAACGGTCTTGCCTTCAAAAGCGGTAACAATAGCGGTCTCCGTTGCATGTTCAAGAGTGGTTATAACCTGCTTCTTCGTACGCGATACCGCCAAGGTGAAACGTTCATCGATGGCTTGAGCATCATCCACATCGATGCTAGTAATAATCTCATAGAATTGTTCCGTTTGACCAGTGACGATTGCCTTGATGTTATCCAAGCAGTCCAAAGCCTGTTTTCTGGCTTTAGCTACGAGAGCTGTAATTTCTGGACATGTTTGTAAGGCAGCAGACTTGACCCCAATGTTGACAAACTCAAGTTTCGCGGCTTGCACAAGTTTGGCAGCTTCCTGTTCGGCCGATTTCACTGTGATCTCAAGTTCTTGTCTAACATCTTCATCACCACGACGAACAATAATCTTCAACTGTCCAAGGAGATTATCCAACCAGTGAACGATGTGCAGCTTGGTCTGCTCTACCACCGTTGCAACTTCTTCTTGAGTACGTTGCTGAGCTTGGCTCTTGGTTTCTTCCACAACAACAACAACATTCTCCTTCACAGTAGGTGTGGTACTCACTTCTCCGATCACAGCCAACTCCTCCTCGGTGCCAGTCTTCGCTTCAACGATATGTACTTCCAAAGCAGTATCAACTTGCTTCTTGGCTACCAAAGCAAGGTTTTCAATCTGAGTATGGACATCAACCTTGCTTCTTGCTCCTTGGATAGCGATCTCCTTCATCTGCATAACTTGATTCAAAGCTGAAGACCGAATCCATTCCAAAGTGGAAAAGAAGTTACGCTCCGATACCGCACCGTCGGCAGTAATAACATCCGTCTGCTTATGATAGGACTCCTTTGCCTTAGAAATGCTTACATCAAGTTCATCTTGAGCTTTCTCGATCACAACGGTTATTTCTTTGTGGACATTGGCTCCCCTTAGGGTGCTAAGAGAGACAATCTTCTTCGAGAGATCCTCAAGCCACTGATCCATCACAATCTTGGTATCCTTAACAGTAGCCACCTTAACTACCTCAACCTTCTGCTTCACCACAACACCACTAGTTTGCTTCTTATCCACAACATCAACCTCAGCCTTCTTCACATCATCATGCTTCTTGGTCACTTCGTGGACGATGGCGGCACCAGCAGCAACAGCAGCGGCACCAGCAAGGACCTTTTCAGTAGTGTGCTTGTGGTCATGCTTCTCATCCTTCTGATCATATTCTTAATACCATACTACAATATCGAATAGTACTCTTACCTTCTCGACTTTGGTGTCCTTGACTTCGGTAACAACCTTCTCAACTTCGGCCACCTTTTCAACGTCAACTTCAATCTCGACCTTGGAGTCGACACGTTCCAATGCAACATCGATCTGTTGCTGGGTAGCTTCAACAAGAGGCTTCATCTGTTCAATACCACCAGTCTTGCTGGAAGTAGCAACAGCCTGGACAGCCACAGCCTGAACTTGAGTGGATTGTTGGACAATCACAGTCTTGGCCCATTCGACAGTCTTGGTCAACTCAACCACGGCTTCCTTGTTGGATGAAGTCTCGGTCTTCTTGGTAACGTGCTCAAGTTCACCATTGATCTTCTCGGTAGCCTTGGCAATGATGATCTCAATATCCTTGGAAGCATTCTCGCCTCCCTGTTTGGCACGAGCGGAAACGTCTTCGATCAAGCGAGCGAACCACCAGCGGACAGTCTTCTGGACGTGAGTGACGGCAGTGACAGCAACGACTTCACCAGACTTCTTGGGCTGTTCAGTCTTGACGACCTCAACCTCAGTCTTCTTGACCTCGGTGTGCTTGTCATGTTCACCTCGGTGTGCTTGTCATGTTCAACCTCAGTCTTCTTCACATCATCATGCTTCTTGGTCACTTCGTGGACGATGGCGGCACCAGCAGCTACAACAGCGGCACCAGCAAGGACCTTTTCAGCAGTGTGCTTGTGGTCATGCTTCTCATCCTTCTGATCATATTCTTAATACCATACTACAATATCGAATAGTACTCTTACCTTCTCGACTTTGGTGTCCTTGACCTCAGTAACAACCTTCTCAACTTCGGCCACCTTTTCAACATCAATTTCAATCTCGACCTTGGAGTCGACACGTTCCAATGCAACATCGATCTGTTGCTGGGTAGCTTCAACAAGAGGCTTCATCTGTTCAATACCACCAGTCTTGCTGGAAGTAGCAACAGCCTGGACAGCCACAGCCTGAACCTGAGTGGATTGTTGGACAATCACAGTCTTGG
>JNDP01000974.1:0-22291 GCA_000696975.1 Apophysomyces trapeziformis B9324
TACTCATTGGAATTTTAGGTTCTGCCGACTGAAATTCAAGACTTATATACGAAAGCAAAAGGGAGTGACGGAGATTGCGAAGCGACTCTTGGATGGAAGCAAGAAGTATGCGGTTCAACAAGTTGACAGTGATACGCCAAAACGTAGCTTAAATAAGAAAAGGAAGTGGACAACGAAGTCGAACAAGGACGAAGAAAAGGAATCTCAACAGCCAATATTGATTGCGTTCGGGAGCGGTGCCTTATCGTCTTCAATGCGGGGGAAACTGCCTGCTTCGGCGAGAACCATAAGAAATCGTCTTTATCAGCTATGTAGGCAACGGAAGGTATTTCCTGATTAAGAGTCATGATATATTTCTCCCTAAAGCTATCATATATTTAGGCTCCTGCGAGGGTTATAATGATGGACGAGTATCTCACGTCGCAGATCTGTTCTGTCTGTAGCAAAAGAGAGTTGAAAAAGCAGCAAGAACGGCCTGGAAGCCATGAAAAAGCAGGTGCAGCTTTACATGCGGTACTAAGATGTAACAGTTGCGCTATACTTTGGAACCGTGACGTTCTTGGCGCGAAGAATATTTTGGCCGTTTTCAAGTACATGGTGACGAACAATAATGAGCGTCCTTCCCCTTTCGAACGGCCAGCCAAGTCCAAAACAAGTCCGGAAATGCAAGA
This sequence comes from Apophysomyces trapeziformis B9324, assembly GCA_000696975.1. NCBI lineage: Eukaryota > Fungi > Mucoromycota > Mucoromycetes > Mucorales > Mucoraceae > Apophysomyces > Apophysomyces trapeziformis. The sequence continues at coordinate 672 of JNDP01000974.1, forward strand.
GCCGGACCTTCCATAACTGGGAAACTGGTTAAACACAACCAACGTAATCCTCGGTTTTTATATTGCTGCAAGCTTTGCAACCCAAGCTGTACAAGTCAAATACGATCAGCTCTACTCTTTCCGTCTTGCAGATAATAACAACAAAAAGACGTCTTAGGGAACGGCAGGTGGTTTTCCACTCTAAATCATTCCACATAATGACATGGTACATATATACATGTTATCGCTGTATAAAGAAGCCGTCTCTGTAACTATCCTTCCTCATGTTGCAATTTCCGTACTGCATAAGCATTCATCCTCATGGTTGTGTAACCTCAGTTCACATCCTGTTGGTTGTTGTCTTGTAAAAAAAGTTTGACACTCTTTCGTTGTAGTCTATCTGATTGACCATGACAACTCCCCTCTTGTCTCGACCTCTTGATCTCATCTTTTTCTCTTACTTTGCCTCCCACATCCCAATCACGCTTGCCATTGATTTGCAGGCTCTGCTCCCGGCATGGATATTTCCTCAGTTGGCGAAAGACCTACTCGCCACGTACACGCAAATGTACAGAGACCCATTCATGGGATCACAAATCATCAAGCCATGGTTCCTTAGCTTTCTTTTATGTGAAGCCATCCTTCAGCTTCCTTTCTTTTTTTACGCTTGCTACGGCATTTACAAAGGTAGGGGAAAATTGGCAGAAAACATAAAGCGGCTCACATATATCGTGTAGATTCTTCTTGCATCCGCCTGCCTTTGATTGGTAAGGGATGAAATGAGTCTGTGGAAAGCTAATCAACGCATTTTAGTGTATGGTGCCCATGTTATGACAACAGTGCTCCCAATGATAATAGAGCTCTTGTTCAATGTCAATTACAAATTGAATAGCTCGGAAATTAGCATGTTACTGGCATTCTATTCTCCATACTTTGTCATTCCCCTCCTAATCACAATCGATTCTTATGGACGCGTTTCCAAAGCATTGGCAACATGTCGCTCCAAGCAAGACTAAGCAGTGCCCAGCTGGAAACAACATAAGTAGTCTGCATAATATATAATTCCATGACAAAATAATTACCTTAATTCGCGAAATAAACACCAATTCTACATGAGGAACTCGCGCTGCTCAACTAGAAACGCGCTTATGAACCGGATGGTATAACAAAAGTAAGATTGCCATTTCAATAGGCCAAACAGGGGTAATACCCTAAGTAGTATATATTGTCGATCGAACGTATACTTCATCATTTCTACTACTGCAGAATGCAATAACCAGTCAAAGTGAGCACTTGCATCTTCGCTAGCGCAAAACAATTATTACGTGGTACGCAAACCCTGTAGTCTATTTGATTCCAATGCTGAAGAAATTGGCTAACTGATTTGCACAAGAAAAATGCTCTAAACCGTTTCTATCCTGGAAGGTTCAGAGTGTTTGGCGTTTCCGCTTGGTCCAAATAGTCAAACTGTTATGCAGTCGTAGATGTCAATCCTTCACACTTCGAGAATCCCGCATTATCAGTAGTTAATTTGAAACGTCAAATTGGGAGGGGTTCAATTTAAAGCAGATATCTTCGTAATATAGGATATACGCAACAATGTCCAACGAACGAAGTCATGACTCCAAATCGTTGTCATCCTCTTCAGTCTCTTCATCTTCCAAACCTTTCGTTCGTTCAAAAAACTCTTCCCAAACGGCAATTACCTGTAGCTATTTCAACTCACTGGGTTTACATTGTCTCATTTCCTACCTGCTTCTGGTGCTCCACCATGCTACATAAAAATTGCTCCACACTGTCACGGAAGTCCTCGACTTTTTCTTTGTCAAACCGATCTAGCTCATTCCTGATCAAATGGGATATATCTTCAAACTCTCTCCTTTGGTCATCAACTCGTGTTGTCATCTAGCCAAACTTGTTACGCTACGATAACTCTCTATACGCATCCCAGCAATCACCTCATTAATTTCCTGTTGTACGGCGGCCAATCGGTCATGTTTCCCTTTTGACTGAGCTTTCAGCCTTTCGTAGAAAGCTTGTTTTCTTTGCAGCTCGGATTCAGCTTGCTGAAAGCTTTGGTAAGCTTTCATGCGTGCACTAAAGGCAAGCTATGTACTCTTCTTGTTATTACTTGGTTTCCTTTAGATCACCAAACTCACCCTAATGGATCCGATAATCCTTATATATTCATCAATTGTATGTTCCAACGTCAGTATATCATATCGAGCCTAACATTCTCTGTTCAGAAAGCAGGCTTATAATAACCCACGATTTCTTCTTTCAGTACTACCTGTTCTTCGTGCAATTTTTTTAGCCTCATTTGAACTTCGCTTAAAAGAGTTAGATGTGTAGAAAGATTCCTGTTAAGCTCTGCTGAAGCAAGCGGAAACATGGTTTCGCCAAAATCTGCTGTGGCAGCACCAAGTTCTATAAAACTATCATGTCAAACATAACGGTCCCGCAGCCAAATTACATACCTTTTCTTTGTTTTACAACACTCTCAACACTTTTCAGCAATGCCTTAAGTTGTGCTTCCAAGCCATCCAGTTGATTCTTCTTCGTAACGAACCACTCGTCCACTTCTATAAACTTTGAAAATGGACTAGTGGCTGCATTTGACAAAGTTTCTCCGAAAGATCGCATGAATCCCAACTTTGGTGTCTCTGGTTCCGCACGTTTTTGCCGTTTCTAATATACAAACCGTTTAAGATTTATACAACCAAATCATTCTGTTACCTCAATATTAAATGATTCGCTCTCTAGGAACACTTTGAGGTCAGGGTCTCCGTAAAGCATCGGATGAGATACGATCTTAGACAAACAACGTTCAAGGGCTATCCGCCGAGATTCCACGAATTCATCTTGGAAACGACCTAAGCTGCACAATTAGTTTCCTCCACACCATTTATCGTCGCTTGCCTAAAGCATGCTTTTCTGGAACTGGAGGGACAATGACGCCAGGGTTGCCAAGAGTAAGTTGATTATACAGCCAGAGAAAGTCTCGATAGCGTCTGGCCACGACAAATTCCGGTGCACGAAATGCAGGTGAGTTCGTCTCGAAAGGACAAAGAAGACAGATTCATTAATCTAAAAAGAAAACTAGGGAAAAAGGATATTTACCTTTGTCCTGACTTTGTATATAATGTGGGCATTGATAGCATCTCCTACTTTTTGGGGATCCTCAACAGAAACCTGAAAAAAAGGCCGCGAGCCACTTTTTGGGATTTCTAGTGTATCTGACTACAAGCAATAGAAAACCGTTGGAGTTACCAAGCTATGACAAGAAAGCATACCTGCGAATCCATGCTACCCTCCATATTCGAGTCTTCAACTGCTTCCGACTCAGCCTCAGGCTCGGCTCTCTGTTCGGTCTGTCTGAACGAAGGATCAATACAAAGAGCTTTTATACTATCGGTTATTTGGGAATGTGTATCTCCTTCTTCGAGAGTTTCCTCATCATTGGCTTTGTCATTGCTGTTTTCTTCTTCATTGTCTGGCTCCGTTGCAGTTGGCATAATATCGGTTTGTTCAGGTAGGACATGTGTAGAAACAGAAGTAGAAGCGGGTCGATTTTGAGAGACAACATCAGCAAACGGATTGTTTTCAAGACCGTCGTCGAAATTCATAGAAGATCCCGCTATTCCAAACGTGTTCATTATGTCTTGTTAACCCTTTCGAGAAGCAGCGAGTCTGTTGGAGGGTGGTCGGGCAGTACACCTCATGTGATTGGGACTGTTGAAGTCAGCTCGGGAATCGTGCAGTACTTCAAGCGCATTGTTCTTCTGGGCGACAAGATCATAGGGAAACATCGACCGTTTGGATAAAGAATCCCATATAGCTTATATTGTCTTAGGCAAGAACGTCTCTTTGATATTATCATCGATTTCATTTAAAAAGTCTCCACATGTTAGGGTTCTTTTATCTAAGAGTTTGATTTGAGCTTTTGCAAGTGAACTTGCGATTGCAGCACATACGGGCTGATAGCCGCACGCTTGTCCTATCCGGAGCAGCACGGGGTTGTGTATAACAAACGAGCGGCAATGCTAGCCGATTTTAAGTGGATATCTGGCAAAGAGCTGAATGGGTTAAAAGAAAAAGATACTCCAAAGAAGGCAAATGAACTTGCTCAACAGATTATCGGTAGCACAACTATGTGGCATAGAGTTAATCTATGTCCAAAAGTAGATGAGAATACTTAATCTGAGGAAAAGATATATAATTAACGAAGAGAAATTCGCACGTTCTTTATACACAATAACATGACCATAACCTGTTTTTTTACGACGACTATGCCTCTTTGTCAATGCAGGAAAAAAAGATATGTATGGGAAACAGTAACAGTAACTGCAGCAGATATCATTGCTCCATGCCCGAATTCGTATTACCGCCATGGATTTACTGAAGTCATACTTGTCTTTGTGCTTCGACAGCCGTTGCTCAATCTGTAAAGAAGTTTAATAAATAACAGGTCCTATTTGGTAGTATAGCTTACTATGAATGCGAAAAAGGACAATATTCATCAACATGGTTTGTTAGTAAGTGATCAAGTTGAGCACTCAGAGACAGATAAGGAAAAAATTGTTATAGGTCTGGATGGAGGTACTGAATGCTTTCCAGCTTCAGTATCGGCAATGATCAATTGACTTAACGGCTGTGGTGTGATCATAGAAAAAGTAATGTTATTTAACTCTGCAGACAACAAAGGGTGAAAATAGTATTATAAGCTATAGATCTATAAGAATTTTCTGTAGTCACATAATGAACAGGGTATGTCTATTTTCGCGGATATCATGTTCACACATAATACAATGGAAGAAACGATTTTTCCGGGCACATCTAAGATAAAAAGAAGAACAGGGTACAACAAATGAAGAAAGAATATTTTCAGGTTCCACGTGAGAATAAACATCATAATGTTATCAGTATCTTCGACTTGCGGAAAATTAATTCAAATAAGAGGCAGTTAGTACATGCATATCCCTGATTTTACGCATAATTCACTGGGTTCGCCGGACACGATCGGCTGGTGATGCGAGAATGGTTTGTTCCGTGCACTGGGGGAAATATCAGGGCATTGTAATGATATAACGTATGCTACGGTAGAGTAGAGATTGCTAGAGCAAAAGGAGACTAAAAGAGATCTTGCTATTACGCAAAACTAGTATTGACACACGTAATGTGGCAGATTTATGGTTTCTTCTTATGCGAAAAATGTAAGTAGTTTTGAGACACTCTTTTCTATATATACTTTGTCTAGACTAGACCCCAGAGGATGTGTGCCAGCATTTAAAGGAGAAAGACTTCATGAATACTTTTATCGACAGATTTGAGCCAAGCATAGCTTTGATTTCCGGGCACAAGCGTGTCATCACACAATATAGCCGAGGTGTGTAGATACTGTTCCTTTTTTTATTCATACGTTGCTGACCAATTGCTACTCCCTGCTATACTTATTATTATTATTATTATTATCCAACAACAAGTAAAAAGCGCAGTAGCAGATTCTTCTTATGTATTGCTCTGATTAAAACAGAATTGCGAGTTGATTTATAGATTCATGCCAATATCGTAATTAAAATGGATATATAATATTCTTTTTCTTTCTACTCTTCCAGGACGGATTCTTCTTCAATATAGTCTTCATCCTCGACGAAGTCGTCATCGATAGTAGCTTCTTGATATTGCTGATATTCGGAAATAAGATCGTGCATATTGGATTCTGCCTCAGTGAACTCCATCTCATCCATACCCTCGCCAATGTAGGAGTGCAAGAAGGCCTTACGTCTGAACATGACAGTAAACTGGTCATTGATGCGTTTGAACAACTCTTGGATAGCCGTGCTATTTCCGATGAAGGTTCCGGACATTTTAAGTCCCACCGGAGGGATATCACAAAGAGATGTCTTGACCCCATTGGGAATCCATTCAACGAAGTATGAAGAGTTCTTCTGCTGAACAGCCAACATTTGGTTTTCCACTTCCTTGGTTGACAGACGACCACGGAAAATAGTGGCAACGGTAAGATAACGGCCATGGCGAGGATCGGAAGCGGCCATCATGTTTCGCGCATCAAACATTTGGGCCGTCAACTCTGGCACACTGAGATTGTGATACTGCTGGGAAGCAATAGCAGTCAATGGTGCGAAGCCGACCATAAAGAAATGAAGACGTGGGAAGGGCACCATGTTGACAAACAGCTTTCGCAAATCGGCGTTGAGCTGACCAGGGAAGCGCAAACTGGTAGAGACACCAGACATAACAGCAGATACCAGTTGGTTGAGTTCTCCGTAACCAGGATCCGTCAGCTTCAAGGTTCTGAAGCAGATATCGTAAAGTGCTTCATTATCAATACAGAAGGTGGCATCACAGTTCTCAACCAATTGATTCACGGACAAAACTGCGTTATAAGGTTCAACGACGGTATCGGAAACCTTAGGCGAAGGGACGACGGAGTAGGTACACAGCATTCTATCAGGATATTCTTCTCTGATCTTCGACAATAGAAGAGAGCCCATACCAGAGCCAGTTCCACCACCAAGAGAATGAGCTAACTGGAAACCCTGCAAACAGTCTGTATGTTCCGCCTCCTTACGAACGACATCGAGCACAGACTCAACTAGCTCGGCACCCTCAGTGTAATAACCTTTTGCCCAGGAATTACCAGCACCAGATTGTGCGTTGATAAAGTTATCAGGTCGGAAAAGTTTACCAAAAGGACTGGCACGGATAGTATCTCCTGTTGCAGGCTCCAGATCTACCAAAGCAGCTCTGTTTACGTATATTAGTTTATAACAGTCCCACTCACTAAAAAAAAAAAGCATCTTCTCTCATAACGAACAATACCTTGGAACGTATTTGCCGGCCGAACCTTCATTATAAAAAACGTTGATACGTTCCAACTGAAGATCGTTATCGCCAATGTAGGCACCGGTTTCATCAAGACCATGTTCCTTGGAAATGGTTTCCCAGAATTTTTGACCGATCTGCAAGCCTGCTTAAGCCCTTGTACAAGAAGGTAGACCGACCTTACCTGATTACCACACTGGCCTACATGAAAACACATCAGCTTTGGAACCATAATCATCTGGAGTTACATACCAACTTGAAGATGAATAATTTCTCTCATATCGATTGCGTTGTGATGATGATGGACTGTTTTACCATGGATGGTTCGTTAGCGATCTACGCGTATTCCACTGCTTCTTTCATGATCCACCTTAATGAAAGTTGACGTTACGAGCTGCAAAAGGAGAGGCTACAGAGAACGTGCAGTGTAGAACTTAATAATTTATACGCGTACCATTCAGGAAATCTACACACGCGCACTTTGTCCGTTTTAAGATCCGTTAGAGACCACTGGCTCGGCTTTTCTTTCTCAGGCAACACAATACTTCCTCGGTCTTCGGATTCATAGAATTATTGACTTGTACAACACAAGGCTGCATGTCTCATTTATAGTTTCTTTCTACCTAGTCCGATGGAAGAATGTAAACCAGGCGAGAAAATCCAGATCGGTCGCTTATTCTTCATGCTATAACCCATCCATGCAGTGGCACACACCTAGAGTTTAAGTCAGGTACGCAAACAAGGTATCCGAACCCCGCATATTAACATATGGCAGTCGTATTTTAGGTAAACACCCAGTAAGCTGCTCGGCTTGTATTTTATGCAGGCTGCAGCAAAGATTTGATCTTGTTATACAGTTTAACGAATTTTTCGATCCTTGCAATTAGAAAAGCCTGATCTCTCACAAAAAGATAGAGTAATTCATGTTGCGTTTTCGATACCAACATAGAGCAAATATCTGTTATAAAAAGCAGAACAATCTCAAATGAAAAAGACCACATTGCATTCTTTTCACATATAGTTATCTGTCAAAAAATGGGGAAATCAAAAACAATCGGGTGCTTTTTTTTGTTTCGGATACGGCAAGAAAGCGGCCTTTATCAATCATGGTTTGCATAAATGTCGCCCCTTACTTTCTCATCACCTTAAACACTCTTTTAACCGGGATATATTCCCTCAAGAAAAGAAGACCTCCCCGTTTGCCTTTAAGCAATATAGTCATGTCAGCATCATCCATTCAAGGATTGATTCTCTACTTTGCGCAAGGCTAGTATGCACTCTTAACTCATGATTAACATAGCTTATGTAAAGAGAAAATGGATGATCCATCTATGGAGAAGAATAATTATGCGTTTCACTGTAGGATGATAGTGGAAAGAACAGAGACACGCAATTCAGATATTTTACATTCATCCACTTTCATCTTCCAAATTGACACCCTGTAATTATCAGACGACGACAAACCCACTCTTAATCTTTGGATTTCAGAGGGTGCCACTGACACTGCCAGTGTAGACTTGCTCGATTATATATTCAAACCAAGATCTACGATGAGCGCTTAATTCAGTATTGTCAGCATGGGTATTTGTTTCAGACCCTGCCAAATTGTAGCTAGTCTCCCCCATTTTCCCCTTAGTGCTACTGAATGTAAGACTTTAGCACACAGCAACTGTTGTAAACTTTTACAACTTGTTAAATAAAAGGTAATAGCTTATGTAGGTAATACAGCTTAAAAATATTGCTCAAATGATATTGATCGCATACGATAAGACCCTTAATAAGGGTATGTTTCTTGATCAACGACGGTGTGAAATTCTCTACTTTGTTACAGTCGTTATTGTGCTTGATATTCTGCTCCCTCGTTTGTCAACCTCCGGCTGATTAAAGAATTCATACAAGAATAAAGTAAATTATAGACACCTCGCAAGCCCTGCTCGTTGAGGTAATCCAGATATTCCACACGGAATTCAGTATACGAAAGCGAAGCGTCACCGTTCTGCTAAGTTATGGCTTAGTTTGAAGCCGTCATACTATCTTACTCTTACCTTTGACAACTCTTTTAACCGCTGCGATATCACTGGGCCATCGTAGCATAGAGGCATTCCCAGCTCCTCCTCTTTGCGCTTTAAGTTGTTAAAACCCCATTAATATACATGCAAACATGATGCCTTTACTTACTATAGTAAATCTCTTGGAGAAGCCGATAAATGCTGGTGAATGGGTAATGGAAAGGGCAAGATTCAATTGTTCGTTTCTCTCTTCGCATATATGGTTATAGGCTGCTATAATATCTCTATAACGCGATCAGTCAACAGCTATAGATATATACGTTGGTAATAATATACTCTGTTAAAGAAAATGCCATCGCAGTTTGCCCTGTCCAGCTTAATGCAAGGTTCCGCCACAGCGCATTGCATATGTCCATAACATATGCATTGAAATGGTCTAGATAACTTGGAGTATGCCTGGATACCCAGTCGCTCGTTTTACGATCGTTGTCCTCAAAAGCGTACTTGTACTGTGAGATGATCCCGCAGATTCTGGAAACCGCCATTGGGGAGACGGAAAAGAACGTACGATAGACAAAAGGTGCGGCAGGTATGATAATTTCAGGGATATCATGGTGAATAGAGATTGAAGATACCTTTCGGTCATAAGCATCCAGTTAAGCACTATTTGTACTTACTAGTTCGAAAAATGAAAGGGCTGCATGCTGTAAAAGAGGATGGTCTTCTTCCAGTATCAACCCTATAACATTGACTTGATCAACGTGCTGGATGAATTCTTGCATAGTTCGGAAGTAATCAACATTATATGATAGACCTTGGAAAAGCCATATACTACCAAACTTTATCAGCCTCTGTTATTGTGCATAGTCAAACATACAGATCATCTACTTCTTCGTTTGGGTCAGCCGTGGCCCTTCGGTTAGAATGCCGGTTCCAATCCAACAATGCCCAATTTTTCAACCACTCAGTATAACAAAGGATTAACTGAGACTATAGCAAACTTAAGGATTTTGATCATCTGGAAATAATAGCTTACCTTCCAAACAACATCTGATACACAATATAGTCGATACAGTGGCTTCAAGAAGGACATATATAACTCTTCAAACCAAAGTGCCAAGTCAGTATGAGAGAGGTCATTGTACAATAGATACCATCAAATGAATCTGGCTTTACGTAAGTAAGAAGTTCGAATATTTCTTTCTCAAGCTCTGTCCCGTTCCAAGTCTTCAAGAAGTCTCTTAAAAAGATCTCCAACACTGGAAGATGCGCCTACCGAGAATTGTTAATGATTTTAGTAAAGAAACTATTATATTACCTTTGTAAAACGAGTCATTGTTATGGTCTTCTGAAGAAGGTCTTTAAACAATAATCGATTCCTTTCGGTGTTATTTGTCCATTTCACCATATCCATCAAGTTCTGAGTCAACCACTGACTAATACGCGCAATGGTCGTAGCTATAGGAAAGATGTTATCATTTTTCGCCTTTATGGAGATTGTCCTTACGGTTTGGGCTGCACACTACTGCGTGCTGAAGTATCCGGTTTTCCAAAATTGATACCATTTGATCCGGTAGCTTAAGACGATCAATATTTTCGGCTAGCTCGCTTGCGCCAACAATGTCCATAAGGCTGACACTATGCTTTAGGAACAGATACATCATCAGCATGCGTTGAAGATAAAAAACCGGGCCTAGTTACCAACTCGACATCCGTTGTGGATATATCAGGGATATCGTAAAGGTCCGAGCTCTTTCTCCTCCGCTTTCCCTGCCAGTTGGGTTGATCAGGAAATCCCCTGCATGCGTGTTATATCCTACCTTCACACTACTTAAGATTGGTTTGTGCAGCCTTACTTCATCAGCAATGTCCAGCTCAGACCAGGTATTATGTACATCTTCTATAGCCTCCTTCATCTGTGGATCAGGATGCTACACAAACAACCGTTACACCTTGCATACGGCACGAATGATCGGTAATAACATACTGCAAACAGCAACCCTCCCCTCTGAGTACGGGAAGGCAGATTAATTTCTGGCTTATACTTTTTGTAAACAGACAATAAGCCGTACAAAGCTGGTTCTGGACCGAATTGTTCGGTAAGATCTATGCTACAAGAAAGTTTAGCAAACATGCAGAAGAATCCGCTTCTACTTACAGTTTGCGAATCCTGTACGGCTTGACATGCACACGCTGTGTCATGAAATAAAGCAAATGACATAAATAAGGTCTATCAATAGCATATTTAAAAAAAATTCCTGTGAAGGTAAGCCATGATACCTCAAAGTTTCAGATGGTAAATAATGGAACAAGACGGTGTACATCTTGGTTATTCGTTCGGTAGAGTCAAGAAGGTCATAAATTGTGATTACCCATTTCAGTAGTTGGGCCTAGTGAGTTTAATGTGATCAGATTTTTTCCATGCCAGCATTAGTTCGTTCCTTTACCATCAATGAAGGACTATATTTGCGACAGGAAAGGTAGCCAACTATACGAAGAATATGTCTCTCGCGTACCGTACTGCGTGGCAAGAGCAACCGGATGAGTTTTCCCTTTTTGGTTTCCGCTGAATGTTTCAAAGTCAATAACGATCTGGTTACGATGCAGTGCCTTTCATACACAGTTTACTGCTGTAAATGAGGTCTAATATTGAGCCTAGGTGCTCGTCCGAAACTCCATATTTCAGAACGATAGGCTGCACTCGGTTATGAATATCTTCGAAAATCTGAGCCAGCTTCCTTTTTGTAATAACTTATATCAAACAAAGTTTAGAAGAGAGATAATGAGATAGCGCTGATCGCACCTGAATGAAGTTCCTGAAATGCTGCTTGCAACTGGAAATCAACATTAGACATATCTACGTCGATCGCAAGTTCTTCCATGTCCGATCCTTCCGCATGGGAACGATGTTCTTCCACAACGCTGAACACGCTAGATTTCCCTTCATTCGCTATACGTTACTGAAATATTAATGATACCCATTTGCGATTAAAAGAGATTTCTTCAAATACACACAATGATATGATAGATCTGAGCTCATTGCCGGACTCGTTCGATACATTTCTTCAGGCTTTTGTCTGTACCGCACAATAAACTCCGCGCTGCCCAAATTGGCAGCAGGTCAGTGACTTCAGCCTTGAAAGAGTTGCTGGCGCTTTTTGAAACAGCTCCACGATACATCGACCACCTTACTATACGAGATGGTAAATTTGTCGCTATATTCCGTTAAGGCCGTTATCCTACTTGATGCTGAAGGAAATCGCGTGCTTGCCAAATATTATGGTTCGGAAACTACCAGTATTAAGGAGCAAAAGGCATTTGAAAAAGGACTGTTCGAAAAGACAAAGAGAGCCCAAGGTACGAAGATGATTTGTTTAGTAGTGCATGCATACTTACAAGAGAAGCAGGCGAAGTAATTCTCTACAACAATCAAGTTATCCTTTATAGGTCCAACATCGACATCTTTTTCTATGTTGTCGGCTCTTTAGAGGAAAACGAATTAATCTTGTTGAGCATGCTGAATGCATTTTATGATGCAGTGTCAACAGTATTGAGGTATGCAAGGATAAGGAAACAAGAGTTTTTGCTAAGCCAGTTCGTTAGATTCCAAGTTGAAAAGCGTCTTATTATTGATAATCTGGATCTAGTAGTACTTTGTCTTGACGAGACGGTGGATGAGGGGTAAGGTAAAGTTATGCCGGTTGTCAATCTAATGATTGAATGTAGAATTATCCTGGAAACGGATGCAAATGCGATCGTTAACCGAGTCTCAAAGCCTCGTCTTGATGTAGTTGATATTCCATTTAGCGAGCAGTCGTTCATGCAGGCATATCAGACTGCACGAGAAAAAATAGCAAACCAATTATTGAGATAGGCAGTTCAAATACAAAGGTGTACAAAACAGAATATGCTATCAAACCTTGAGACTGTATGAAGTCAAAAATCATGCTTACTAAGACTTGCTTTATACGCGAAACACACTAGCCTTTTGATCGGGGAAGTGACATTGCGAAATTGGTCACCATGAACCATACCATGGTCTGAATCATCCTTGGATATATTTTTCATGTCTAACCTGCTTCAGTTGTCCCCTTATTACAGATGACGTATTTTCGAAAGTTATACTATGTTTTATACGTGGAAGGTGTCTTTTCATGGATAGTATTGCAGTAAATGAAAACAAAAAGAGAACCAAGACAGAAGATTGTCAAATCGTCTTTTCATTAACTAGAAACAAGAAGTTGTTTACGAAACAAATGCAATATTGGTACACAATTTGGCATGCGAAACAAGTGTGCTGTTTAAACTATAATATCTAGTTGGGCAGGTCGACCTTCAGCAGAATTGGGATTTCGAACAAGGACCATCATTTTGACCTTTCGCTTTTGCCTAATCGAACACTAAGCAATCCTCAATTTGTCTTGTATCATTTACCTTTCATCTATCTCTCGCATTTTCAAAACACCATATACAGTACATGCTCCCACACCGAAACCACATCCGGTTGTGAGAGAAAACCCTCCGTTAGTAACATAACCGATGTGATTGCGCTCGAGCAAGGTACTCTTCTACAACATGGTATCAGTCATTTCTTGACAAGAACTTGGCAACCTACCGCTACAGGCACCTCACGGTGCCGACGGCGTGAAGTACAAATATCATACTCTTCCTGCTTTTCCATGACATAGATCATAGCATTAACGGTTGGAATTCTGCGATCCAGATAAGTAACTCGGATTTTGAATAGAGCGTTTTCCAACTGGAACTGTGGCGAGGGTAAACCACGTTTGGAGGACATGGATTCCATCGCTAAACGCAACCTCGTCTCCTGACCTTCCAAAAACGCGAATATAAGCGCTTCTCCCTGCAGTAGCCAACATTTGGCACCTTTTGTAGTGCCCTCGAGATTCTCGAACGCAGCCATGAAAGGTGCACTCACTCCAAGCTTCCCATGATTGACACGTTTTGCCGGCGGTCTTGCCAACCATTCTGTCTCCAAACGCTTCTTCAGCTGCTCTCGATAAACGTCATAAGCGCTAGTTCCAGGAAAATCAAAGGGAAAAGAACCAAAGCCACTTTCAAATTGCATTTGACGGATATTCTCAAATCCGCAAGTCCTAGCACCAGCAAATACAAATGATTTCCAAAATGCATTTCCCCACCCACGAGGAAGAATTAGCGTCCAACCTTCTAATACCTCGGCATTTGATAGCGGTTTGCTGGTTGCTGAACTATGAAAGGCTAAATCCCCTCGTTGAATTAGCAACACCGGTATTTCACTATCGCCTTGGATAGGCTCAAGCTTAGATGTATTATTCTACACAGTGTTGTGTTAGTCTGTAAAACTTAACGAAAAGATTGTACACGTACCCGCGCTCTACGCTCATTCAATGTTTGTTCCGATTGCTTGTTTTCAAATACATTTCGCCTCACATCTGCGTTCCAGATATCCGAGAAAGCAACATCCGCAGGCCACTTGTTTGCAATATTGTTAAGTTTCGCGCTTGTTTCAGAGTCAACTTCGTTAGTGCGTTGAGGGACTTTCTGAGGAAATCTTTATAACCGTATAAGAAAATACAATAAGATAGGTCTTCATGGCTTGCCTTAACCGAGGATCGTATACAGTCATTCCAATAACTACGCCAGGCGGCAGCGAACAAGATGAACGCAGGTGTAGGATATCTTTCCAAAGTCGATTACCGTTTGCTTCCCGTGTCACAGGTTCCAATACTGATTGCAGTAAGGCAGTTGAACGCGGCCCATTAAAGTCAAATCTGAGTAGCTCATTTCTCTGATCTAATAGCTCGAGATCTACGAAGGCTGCCAAATAAATAGGGGTGGCGCCAACGACGGCTATTACCTTGCGTCAGTTTCGATTGTTTCCCGTCTCTTGTAACGGCAATATTGGCGTAGACTTCGTCGAAAGCGGCAGGATGGACCCATATCCACAGTGCAGACTTCCCATCCTCTGTTTGATGTGTTCTCCAAACAAATGATACAGGACAAATGAAATTTGTAGGATAACCGGCATAAGAATACATATTTGTGTGGCCAACTCGCTGGCCTCTGCTATATCTGTCATTGTGTCAGGGACAAATTTAAGGATTTTGCAGGTGATTTACCGGATGCTGCCAACTGAAGGACTGCAAGGGTCCGTGAGCAAATCAAGCACTGTGACAATATCCTTGAAACTACCAACAAGCTCAATACATCCCATGTATGACATGTCATGCAGTATGGAGAGATGTGTCGAGGATTTGTAAGTTGTTCTAGCTGATTTTGTATTCGGGCGTGCTGCCTAAATCATGTTTAGCCATAAATAATACATCAAATGCTTCATTTACCAGTCTGTAACCCCAAAGGTTCATCATCTTCATTCGCTTCGTATGCCACATATGAGTCTCTAACCACCGTTTATGCCCTAATGAGAGCATTATCAGTTATGATTATGTATAGTGAAAGTGAACGTACTTTGCCGTTTCAGATACTCCTCCACTAGGGTTTTCGACCTTCGTGCACGCAGTTTGCGCTTTGGCTTCGTCTTTTTGGGTGGTGAAGACGCCATCTAATCCAAAACTAAGACTGCTGAGTTATCTAAATGCTCAGCTGTACCTCTTGCTTCGCTCTTTCCCGTAGTCTCGACGGAAGTCGTTTGACGTTATGACTTGCTGCACGACGACGAAGTCCACTGGGTAATGATTGAAATGTCAGAGCGTTGATCGCATAACTACGATACTGTTAGAAGGCAAATCGCTGCACGGCACACGTACGTCGCGCTTTTGATCGATGATTGCATAAGCTTGATCTCTCGGAGACGAGCTGTCGCCAAGTGGTCATCTGAAAGTAATTCGCTTGAAAACGGTGCCCCTGTTAATGCATAATCAGTGGAATGTTTAGTACAAGCGCTTTGGTTCTCTGACGCGCACAAACCGGTTGGATTCTGTCGTCCTTTATCTATTTTCCGTGCGTCTCGATTGAACACTGGATCTTGCATAAGTAAAAAACCTATATCTTATTTTTACGGAACCTCTTCGCTTTTCTCGACCAGTTAGTTTATTAGCATCCATAATAGATCTCTTCCCATTTCCAGGAGTTGACATGACCGAAACGTATAACGAACAAGCGAATTGCCCTCTCGATATGAAGCTGTGCATGCAAGTCACTTTCTCGACTTGTTTTGTCCCAAGGCCGGTAGTGATTCAAATATAGAGAATTACAACTTTACTGGGACTTTCAAGGACTATCCGGTTAGCAGGCAAAAGTATTTTTGCGTTAAAGGCAATGTAATGGTACGGATAGCAAATTGCAAGTTTACTTTTGGCTTGCATTCTTTTGTACGGATAATGTCAATCTGCGTTGGTGAATAAAAACTCTACGTCAAAATCTATCTTATACAAAATATTGAGACGATTTCGATAAAATCTATTCCATCAGATTCTTCTTCGCTTGTCCCATTCTGAGGAAGATCTTGAACCTTAAAAACAAAGCATCTTAAGACATCTTTTTTGAATAAGAGATAATATCAAGAAGAGAATTACATTATCATTTTATATCTTCATTGAATACTGAGCTAAGCATACAAATGCGTACCTTGTGGAAATTAATAGATTAAACCGTCTATTGCTGTAGGTATGTCATCTTATTTGTTAGCCTACAAGTGCCAGTAGCCAAAGAAGCCATACGCTGTTTGTCAAAAGTATGGCAAATAAGTTGTTCTCGTCGTTTAACAGTTGTTCAAACTGGAATGAAAATGGAAGGAATCCGTAATGAGAATAGCCGCACTGGATAATACTTACGCATGAAAAGGAACAGGAACATTCATCCGAGCCATCCGTTCCTGGGTTTTACTGTTTTAGATCTTTGAATCCTATCTGGATTGGGTGTACAGCAAGCGCGTGTAGCTGCAGCAGGCTACAGCTGCGCCAAGTGCTACTAGTTTTACTTGGTCTATCACTGATTCTGATTACATCTCTATCCTTACCTATCTCCGTATTATCGAAGGTTACCTTACTAATATTCTGAGCTAACTGCACAGATTAAGAAAATGTGACATGGCAAGCAAGTGATAAGACACGTCGAGGCTTTTAGTTTCGTACAGTTTCCAAGGCACTTCAAAGAGGCCATCTTTATAGTAGAAAAGCTGCTTAATCTAAATGTCGCTAATTATGGATTAGTATTTTATATCTTCTTGGCCAAGATGGAGGAATGAATGTTATTTAAGGACATCCATGAGAAGATTTGGATGAACACAGCTATACAGAGAACTTAGCAAATATAGCCATCGGACTTGCGGTCCAGATATCCATTTTACCTGCTTGCTCTTTACGACATGTCAGTATTAATGCACTATAGTATAGAACTTCTGCTCACGCTGTTTACCACCTTAGATCGAGTTTGTGAAACGAAACTCTTTTTTAAAAAAAAAGCTCCGATAACAGGTTATGGCAGCAATATCCGTTACAGTTTTTGCGATTTCAGCGGTCCATAAACAAGGATGTACCATAGCATCGTTCAAAATGCCGTCATACAGGCTTTTTGGCTTTCTCTTGGGATCTAAAGCACGCTTATGACATATGAATTGACGGCGAAGAGGTCCAAGATGTACTATTTGTGGAAATTGCACACAGCTGCAGAGTTTGACCTTCAGGGGGTAGGAAGAAATAAAAGTGGCATTTTCCTTTCGGGCTTTTCTTGCGCCTCCGCACTCCCCTGTTTCTATCCCTTCCTACTTATTTAGTAGAACCGGTGACATGCACAAACACAATAGTCCAGTAATCGGGTCACCAAACACACTCTTCGTTTATTTACAAAAAAAGGAAGAAAGTATTAGACAGCTAACCATGTACTTCCACAGATAACGACAAAAGAGCGTAAGGATTTTCCTTGTGTCTGATCGAATTCTTCTGCCTTGGAATGATTCTGCTTACTTTTTGCTGCAGACATACAACTGCTTCCTAAGCTATACAGTTATGTATGTTATGTATGCATAACATAGAATTTCCTTATTCTTTGTAGCATTTTGCCACAAATATAGGATCCCCTAGATTACTCACCTCCTTAGAAAACCTATTTTTTTGGCTTAACCATTTAAAATGGCATGAATCGGGGTGCCGCTCATTTATCTTTTTTTTCCTCTGCTTCTCACAAGGAATAGGCACGACTTTTGCTATTTAACATTATGAGCTACGATATAGATCGGCCTATGGAGTTTCTTACACCATCTTCATCTGTATTGAAGGACCATACGTTCTCATCCGATATTATATTCCAGTCTGCACCGGGTTTTGGCAACGGTGATATCTTGACGTGCAACAAGTCTCTGATCAGTAAATCGGCCAGAACGGAACCTTTATATTATTTTTCCAGTTTACCGTCATTGGCATCACCTCGTATCGGAACATGCCCAAATGAAACCATGTCTTTAAGGGAAGACGCGAGAAAGCAAGTCTCTTCACCGACTCCAGATTCGTTTTGTGAACCCCACCCATTTTCCACCACGGTGGATGGAGAACTCAGACACCCCCTTCCGACGCCACCGACATCCGATCAGTCACCGCTTAATCTACGCCCAGTTAAACGGCTTGATACCTATTCCATGATGCGTAGATCAAGTTATGACTCCTACCATTGCCTTTCACCGTGGACGGATTGCGATTTAGTTTATTGTACCGCATATAATCGTCAATCAGCCTGTTACCCTACCAAATGTACAATAACTGACCCGGCGATTGAGGGGGAAACATCATATCGTGGTGGACTTGCGACCACCAGTGCAAATTCGTCCATTGCTCCCTTACCGACGCCACCGTACGTCTTGAAACCAGAAGAGGAGCTACAGCCGTTTCCATCCAATATTAACAAAGAGCACCCACACCCTCCTGCAAGCAGTGAGCCCAAAGTGGTGACAACTACACCTAGACGCTATAAGTGCAATGTCTGCGTTAAGCGGTTTACGAGGCCCAGTTCCTTGGCAACGCATATGCATAGTCACACAGGAGAAGTACGTAAGCTAAGCCAAAACAAAAAAGTGAAAAAGAAAAAGCTTTGCTAAATTGTCGTTCACATAGAAACCTTACAAATGTAACGTCGAAGGTTGTGGCCGCCGCTTCTCGGTTGTCAGTAACCTACGTCGCCATGCCAAAATCCATTCAAACAATCAACAACAGTAGTCGCGCACCTTTTTTCCTTAAGCGAGTATGGTTTAACCTTCCCTCCCTTATTTCACCTCCTTCTTCTCCGACTTCTCGGTACACTTGTAATGCGTGTCATACTCCGTCATCCAGTAGACATCTGTA
This sequence comes from Apophysomyces trapeziformis B9324, assembly GCA_000696975.1. Taxonomy (NCBI): domain Eukaryota; kingdom Fungi; phylum Mucoromycota; class Mucoromycetes; order Mucorales; family Mucoraceae; genus Apophysomyces; species Apophysomyces trapeziformis. The sequence goes on from JNDP01000974.1 coordinate 19,801, forward strand.
ATTAACATCCTCCTTGTACGTATTTGTTTACCTTCTCCTATGCTGTTCTTGCATTTGTAATGTATCGTTGATGATATGCTTGCCTTTGTGTGTCCACGTGAGTAATTCCCATCTTGGTCGCCGTCAGTTACGCGCAAAATACAGTAAGACGATGCGTTCTCTCTTTCCCCTTTCTCCCCCTTTCTTACAAGGAGCGTATAATAACACAACAAGCGCGTCATAATTAATTATTAAGTGCTATCGATCAATGCGCAACGTCAACCAGTTTTTTATTGAACTTTATCGCTGGCACAACGTCAATTTCGTATCATGCAGGTGGTCCTTCTTTTTTCGAGGATTGCATTGCACAGTCGCAAACATAGTGTCAAATAAGCACTTGATGACAATTAGGTACGCACCAAAATCTCCTTAAGACCCACTATGATTGCAGCACGCATATCAAAAAGATGAGCATATTCACCTGCAGTCCGCGCTTACGATGTAGGATAGAACAAGCTATTTTTTGTTCTGCACCGCTTAAATAAGGAAAATCCGGCGATTATATGCATTGTTCTCATAGTTCATTATTACCTCCGGTAGCACCTATCTTATTCTATCTGTTGTCGAATATTCTCACCACGTTTACTGCATAAAGCATTGCACAGTTTCATACTCCATGCTTTCAATGCCCATTCTATGATAACTAAAACCACGACAGCCCCTTTTAGATTGGCTTGTATTACCTGAAAACTTCTTTAAGCTGACAAAACGCGATAATTGTTACCGGAGTTGAATATGGATTTGTCTCAGCAATCGAGTGAAATAAGCTATTGTTGATAACGTATGGTAAGTTAGAGCAGATTGTCTATCACTCTAATACCGAAGCAAAATCATCACGCACATAATCGAGTTATATGAGATGAACGTTGTCCTGTTTTACTACATCATCTTAATACATATTACCAGCTTATGCAACAAAGATATTGTCACATAGATATTGACAGTGTTTCAATAAGATGGGATAACTTCTTCCGCCTTTTTCTTTTTTACTTTTAGCGATACTGCTGTTTAAGCAGAAGGACAATTCTGCTAACCCATGGACTGCGCTCCCCTACAGACGTTTTCCGGCCAAGACCTGAGCTAATTAGGCCCCTTACAGCTTATTGTCAGCGTCAAATTCTTACACTAGGACCTCAGGTACATAAGCAATTATCAGGTGATAAACGGAACCTGGTAAGCAAAGAAGGCCGAACTCTATAGATGATAGATGTGGACTTCGTCGCTACGACGCCCATATATCTATTTCGCCCTCGGCTCGGTGCTCTTCACCAACTTAGGTGGGAACTATATTGTACTTTAAAATGCTTGCGTGCATGTAATGTTGGTTTACCGCTTCCTGTTGTCGTACGTGGTATTTTCTTCCTGGTAAAGGCCAAACCCACTGAGGATCAAGGGTAACAAAAGAAATAGAGAGTAAACGGATGATAATCTTTCTTTCTCGATAAATGTTTGGATATTTATATCTTTTGTATAAGTAATTGTAACAAAGCTGATATGGTCAAGCATTCAAAATAAGTAAAACAAACGGACAAGAGATTATGTAATAATTTTGCTTAGCGTAATCTTCCTGGAGATCTTGCTGTTTTGTGATGAAGACTGATGCGTTAAAGGTTTGTGTCACTATACTGTTTATTGAACAATTTTTTACGATACTCTAAATAAATTTTGCGTCCATGCAAGGATCAAGTTTGCGCTAAAAGGGATATAAATATGCGTCATTAGTAAATGGATTATGCGGGAAATATGTTTTGCTTACCTCAACTTGGTCCTCCAGTGGACACAAAATTCATTTGAGCAGCGTAAAAAATAGGTTCATGGTTAGGAAATGGAAGGATAGCTTAATATCTTTCTTTTTTTTTTTTTACTTACCCCCGAAGGGTATTCCCATGTAATCGTGGGGACCGGCACCGCACCTGTTACCGGTGGGCCCGGTGAGAGAGGGGAAGTGGCGAGGAGCTGCCGACTTTTTATTGTAACGCACTACAGAGGACGTGGACGATGCATCACCTGGCGAGGATTTGAAGGGATGTAAGAATCAGCGACAACAGCGTATGCAAATGGATAACACTATTCACTTACCGATTGGGACACAGAGAGCTAGTCACTCAGCCAAGGTCGTTCGATCAGAGGTCTTGTAGGCTGAAATGTAAACATAAAGTATGAGTAATTCTGTATATATGATTAATTCGAAGTACATACCGGGGATGTTTTGGAGAACAGAGCCAAAGAACTGAGAAGATGTCGTCCCCTTCGCGTTTATATTGCTCGGGTCACTGAAAGCAAAAATCACAGTCATGGATAAGAAATCGATGGATGTCTTATGGATGACAACAATTCAGAGATAAGACAACAATTTTCCCAAGAGTAAAAATGGATTCAGTCTGATAGAAGGTCTTGAACAGAATGGAATATCTGTAGAGGAAATAAGCTCTCTTCGTTCGTTTCTATACTT
>JNDP01000978.1:0-37464 GCA_000696975.1 Apophysomyces trapeziformis B9324
TACAGGTGTGCAACAGCTGCCTTAAGAGAGGGCTGGAGAAAGTCACCACATCCGATTCTGTGTCCCACCATGGTGTAGTAGTTTGCAAACACTGCCGTACACTATGGCAACGAGACATTAATTCGGCAAAAAACATGTTCTATATTGCAAACTCGGTTTGGCGCGGACAAGGTCGCCCCACAGAATTCTGCCGTCCGGCTAAAAGCGATATCGCCACTACGAATGTGGTTTCCTCGTAACGAGGATTTAGATTTATACGTCTTGAACGGTAAGTTCAATACTTTAAACTTACATTTCTCTAACGACTGGTGTTTTCACCTTCCCCAACTTTTTCTGTGCATATCATCTGGGTAAGTAAGAAAATATCATCCTGAGGAAGCAATGTCTCACAAGCCCTTTATCTATATCATTTCCAGTTGACGAAAATTTTTGTTTCGTCAATTATCGCAAATTATTTCCCTAATCAACGCAAATTGTTATGCAATAAACAGTATCAGCATAAGCTAGTCATTAAGCAGTCACTTATTCACACCATGCCATGAGCTGCAAGCCGTCCCTACATATCATTGGAGCGATTCTAATAAACTGCCAAAGCTAAGCAAAAAAGTCTGAAGGTTACTGAGCGTTCAAGATTTATGCATCACAAGGATCCTAAAGAACTCTGCACTCTGTTAATCGATCCTTCAAGTTATTCAATATCGCAAAATTCTGTAAAGATGGATCTTCTATGCCTGAGAAAACAGAAGACTGCATTGTAGGAGCTCCTACGTAGGAAAAACATGCTACCTCATTGAAATCCTTATCTGAAATCTTAGAAAGATTTTGACTATATGCAATAAAAACGTGGTATTTTTTTGACCGTTGAGCACCCTGCTACGGCCAGTGCCAAATTTATTCCCCAGTCAGCGCAAAAGTATTTTGTAAGTGGGATTTGCCAACATCTATTTACAAGGCAGCATGTCTCGTAACACACCATTGTGATCGTGTGCTTTCAGGTCATCTGCCCCACCAACACTTTTCCCGTTGACAAAAAGATTGGGAAAAGTTTGTCGACCAGACAATTGATATAGTGCTTTCTTCATCTCCCACGCGTCTGATCGTTGATCAACTTCAACTATATGATACTGCTTATCACAGTAACGGTTTAAGATAGACTTGGCTAACTTGCAATAGGGACTAAGAGACAGAGTTGATTGGCATTTCCAGTTCAAGTATCAACGGGCAATCTACTTACCAGTAGGTTTTGCTAAATAAAATTACAGGATATTTTCGTAACATATATTCGATCCACGTCTGCTGCGGGTGCTGGAGACGCATTGTATAAAGTTTAGGCTTTGCAACGATTTCCACCGGCCAAAAGCGATCCCACACCGGGGCAAACTCTTCCAGGTACGTTCGTAAAGGCTTTAATTTAAGATGATCGAAACCGTAGGTTGTGTCGATCACTTGAAATTCTGAATGCATTTCGGGTGTAGCTGTTATCAGATGTGTATAGCCTGCCTCAATAAAATCATCGGGTGTTGTATAGCTTTCGTTTTTATTATACGTCCAGTGAGGATTCATTTGCCCAAATCGTGAAGCACCCGTCATAGCCGTTAGTACATCAATGTGTACTGAAACTTGTTTTCCCTGGTCTTCCAGGGTATGTAATGCGTACAGAGCATGACCGCCAGGATAATTTCGTCGGGATATGGCAAACATCAAGTTGGAACCAGCAAAGGAAAGTACCATTCCGCCAATAATGCCAAGTAAAAGGATGCTATAGATTACTGACCGCTTCATACAGATAGATACTTTAGCTGTGACAGAAGCAGCAGCAACAGTAAAAAGTGGGATAGTGTATATGATGAATCTCCATTCCTTGTGTGGTAGCAGCGAAAAGGCAAGGACGTACACTAAGGCAGGTGCGAGCATGCGACGAACACGAACTTCCGTAAGAAAAGCGATTACGGAAAGCGGATAGGATACTAGTAATAATCGTGGCAAAAAATTGACAAAATAGGCATGGAACGGCAGGGTGCCCCATTCGGAGCTCTTATTAAGAATAGCGTTGAAGTAAAATACGACGCCTTCTGGCCATAGCCATCGGCGCCAAAACATCGAATCCAGTGGCACAGTCAGAGCCAGCGAAAATGCAGCAACAGCAGCACCTTGTGTCACGATGGTTCGAATCGACAAACGACGATTTATCCATTCTGCTACGACCAGAATGGCAAGCAAAATACCCACTTCGAAACGAAATACGATTCCAGCAACGGTCATGTATGTGATCATTCGACGTAACTTCGTAGCATGACTCACGGTTTCCGCTAGGCTCTCAATCCAATTAGCGAGACCGACGAGTGCCAGGGGCAGTGCAAACGTATTGGGCAACGTGCGACTGGACCAAAAAAGGATATGGAATTGACAGCATGAAAGAAATACAAACGCGATAGCGGCACGGTAGCCAAACAACAGGTTCACTGCTTTAGTAAACCGGTTAAGGCTTATGGTCACCATAGCACCGAGAATTAAACGTGCAACGATCTGTTCTGCTATAGTACTGTTGATCACCTTGCCTTCCGGGATGAACCATCTTAGGACATGGGTGACAACATATGTAAGAAGACCGAGTATGGTTGGACCAAGAAAAGTTCGCGGAACGACACCTGGGAATTCGAGATGATCGTAGCGGTCAATGTTGGCGAAGTGATGCATAACATCATGTGTAGCCTGGAGATTGAAGCTTTCTTCGACTTTTGTATAAGGGCATAATATACAATAGTAAGAAATAAGCAAGAATATCAAAGCCACGAGTTTCATGACGAAGTTACGCCCTCCTCGCAATAGGAAAAATGAATATGGAGCACGCGAATCAGAAGCTTTTTTTTTTCTTTTACCGAAATGGTGGGACTAAAACAATTGATTGTGAAACCCTACACTGTTTTCTGCACGGTGTTGTATCTAGACAAGGAGACCCTCCTTCTCCCTTTCTAGCCCGGCCCCTTTTCCTCCACACAATAGACCTCACATTATTATTGTTATTATTATTACTATTATTATTCCCCTGTTTTAAACGAGTTTAAGGATAATGAAAAGTCTCACTATTGAACATTGAGCAAGGAAGACGGAATATCCCTAACGCATGATGTGACACGTTGTGTGATTTTTGTATGGAGGTTTTCTTATTGCAGTACAAGACCAAAAAGTGGGGATTTTTAATCATGTAATTTTACTAGTGAAGCCTTTCTCTAAGCATAATATCTATAGTCGAGGAAAGGAGAGGGGAAATCAGGCAACTTTGTCTGAGGGTAAAAAGGTGAAGTTGTTAAATATGATTATTAAACTTTGACGCATTTATTTGGCTCTGCACTTCGTTTCTTTTTGTCGTTGCTAATCGTGTTACCCCGCTCAACCAGAACTTCAACCCCACTGTTACTGTTCTTTTTTCCAAACATAACCCCTTACTTCCCCCTCCTTTTTCTTAAGTTGTCCGACCATTTCGTCTGCTGTTCACATCGTGTTTGGATTTCCAATCTTCAACATGAAGGATGGTTTCCAGTCCATGGAAATCGAGCCAAATGAAGGCTACCTTGATTTCATGGGTCCCATTACAAACTCTGCGACAGATGTCCAGGTACTCTCCGGTCATGCCCGCTTCACTCTCACCAGACCGACAAAAATACGAAGCCTGACAATCAAATTTAAAGGATTTAGTCGCGTATCTTACCAGACAGTGAACGCTGTCGATATACATACACCACTACTCCCGAAAGTAAAACGACAAATCCTCGGCAAAAAGACATTACCAGCAGGCGACCATGCCATTCCTTGGGATATCGATGTTCCCAATTTATTCCCTCGTACTGTTCTCATTAAACGAGCCAGCATCCATTACAAAGTAGAATTGTGCATTACAGTTGGACTCGGCAAAACATTGACGGCCGAATACCCTATTGTGCTGAGAAGACACTTGCTACCCAGTAGAGCTCTTTCGCCTTTGATCAAAACAAAGTTCTATCAGCATACAATGCCCGGAAAGTTCCATTGCCAGATCAATGCACCGCAGATCATTTGCCTCGAGCAAAATACGCTCCCCTTAGCCATCCAATATTTGTGCATTGCAGATCAAAAGCCAGTTCGGGGAATTCGGACACAGTTAGTCCAAATTGAGCTGTACAGGTAAATTTGCCACAGAGGAGTGTTAAAATCTCAATTAAATTAATAAACTTTTTCAGATGCCAATCCGTCTCTAGATCGGATGTAAACATGCAGATCTCGTCTAACAAAGGGAAACAACGGAATCAAGCAAAATTCGTTAAAAGAACTGTACCCGCCTTTCTTTATCGCGTTGACTCATCTAAATCATCGGTCTGGCAACAGCCGATTGTTGTCAAACATAAAATGCATCCTAATCTGTCATATAGTCTCGAATCTCCCTTAGTTTCCATTAGTCATCTGATTGAAGTCGCATTTCAATTCGAACATAAATTCGAAACTATCCGAGTAAAAATACCGATTACTATTGCATCTACACCTATTGTCACCGGCGAGGCCGCACCATACCCATTCGAAACATCTCCACGAGTCGATCTTGCCCCTACCCCGGAACCAGTTATCAAAGGAAACATACCAGACGAGGAAAGTTTAGCTTCAGGGGCTAATTACAGTGTAATCAGAGACCAAAGTATCCCCCCTGCCAGGTTTGACAACAAGTCTGGTCTCCACGTTAGCATATCTAGTATTGAATTGGCTGCAGCCAACCGAGCGTCACCTGACGATGTGGGACGAACTATGAAAAAGTTTGCATCTGCTTTTGATTTATGTAATTCCCCCGAGGAACCGTCCGTCACAGTTGAAGAACGACCACATACAACGACGCCGAGCAAAGGTCGACCGCGACGGAGGCCACTTCCTCCTATTGATGTCGAACTTGCCAATACTGGTCGAACCACATCTCCACGAAAACCACAACTCAAGGCAAGTTAATATATCTTGTTTTCATACAAAAACAAGTGGGCTAAATTCGCATCTGGTTTCAGCCAAACAACAGGTCGAGAGAGAAGCAACTGCCTAGAAATGAAATTCCTCGGCCTGTGGTCCATAACAATGCAAAGCCAGAAGCAGCTGTTCTTTGGCCAACAGACCCTGATCGAGCGGAAGAGGATGAAAGACAAGTTGATGAAGAAGATAATGGCGACAATGAAGATGACGACGATGATTGTGATGCAGTATCTATTTATTCGGACACATCCTTATCAAGCAAAAGCGCACCTAGTTTGAGTTCATCGGCGACAGAGTCTTCGGCGAATGTGAGTCGTATCACACTTCAGTCAAGGCCCCAGTCTCCCGTGCTAAGTACGGCCCCAGGACTTCCCTCTTCCGTGCCCCTCCAGGCTCAAGACGATATGACTCAGACGGCACTTGTAGAAGAAACCTTCATCGTGACCCCAGCAGCTGCTTCACCTGCGCTCGCCACCGTTGCCTCTTCAACTGTTCTCACACCTCGTACTAATCAAGCTCTACGCAAACAGTTGGGGCTCTCCACAGTATCCTCTCAGAAGAGCAACTTGACACAGCCGCGAGAATCGTCATTACTTGATCCTGAGTCCGAAATCATGCGTAGTATTGGCGCTAAGCAGCATGATGAAGATTTGGCGATTAAAAGACATTATCTACATGCTAAACTTCCTCCGATACCAACAGCACCTAAACCTTCATCGCCCGTTTTGTTACGGCCAAGACAACAACAGCAACCATGCGACACAACTAAGAGGATGACAAAGGTACATAGTAGATGTAACGTATTACAGAGTAGTTCCTGATCTTTTGACTTTTTCTGCTCCCTCGAAATCGTTTTAGCTCTACATCGACGACAGTGACGATGAGGCACTTGATCCCCTTCCTCCTATACCCGAACGGAAGTCAGCATCGTCCGACCAGACTCAGCATGGGTCTCTCAAAATCACAACAAAAAGTGACGATCCGCCAAGGTTACCACGACTCTCGTTTGGCATATCCTTTGGCATGTCTTTAGGTTTGGACAGTTTATGATGTATATTTGTAATACCAAAAACAGGGCACATTCAGGGATTTTGTTTTTCAAGACTAGGCCAATTATGGTTAAACCTGTTTGTTGTTGTAATCTCGTTATGATGTTTGAGTGATTTAAATGTCCAACGTTCACGTATCAGGAATGCATACACACTTCTATAACAGGCAACGTTTGAGCAAGTGTATGACCAGATCAGTAAGCAACATTATCAGATATTTCATTGTTGAGAAAGAACACACACGCTATTGGAATATCCAGAATCCATTCATTTATTTCCTTTCTATTGATCACTGATGCATATTTGTCTCGTTCTCGTTGGTGATCGATAGAAACCAAATAGTTGAACCATAAATTTTCTTTCTAGAGGTTCAATCAACAGAGCTAGCTCTGATTTGTCAAGGTATAGATATTGTGGAGTAAAGCGGGCTTCAAAAGGACTATTCATAGAATAGAATAGCTTAGAAAAAGGGAATAAAAAAGCGGCAACAGTCTGTACCGGGTTTATTGTGATAGTAGCGCTGCTTTTAGCGTTATTGGTAATTGGTATTGCCTTGTGTTGATGTATCATAGAAGAGGAAAAACAAATAAAATAGGATGTTAAAGACAACAGTTCTTAGTTATCGAATTCTGGCTGGAGTGTATGCAGGGACGAAAGTGTCATTTCAACCAATTTAAAGTCCGTTTATCACCTCTTCATTTTACGATAACTCTGTGTTCCATGCAAGCTAATCAATAAGATGCATATGTACGTGAGAAGTGGGAAAATACTTAACGTAAAAAATATTGGAAATTGAGGAGTGTTCTGTACCAGAGATACATAAAGACATAAAAATGGCCATCAGGTTATTTAAACTAGCCAGACCGTGGTAAGCAATTTCTCATATCATTGGAAGACTTCCTAAAGCGGGGTTTAGACTATGAAGTGTTCAAATGTGGGATTTCCGCTTACTTAAAGTTTTCCCGTTATAGACGCTTTGGGACTAAAAATACAAAATACAAAGCACTACCAGTAAAAGGTCTGGGGGAAACTGAATTGAATTTTTACGGATTTAAACTGCGAGCAACATATGGTGCGAGTAAAACAAAAGTTTAGATTAGCGGCAGCTCGTTCAGCTGTATCTTCAACATTGACCCTAACAATGTCAAACAAAAGAACGCGCTATATTGTTTATTCTCTGTATTGTTCACAATAAGACCCTTAAGAAAACCATTTACATTTTGTATCTTAGCAAATGGTGCATGTATGTCTAGACGTCTTGGGTAGATCTTTGACCTTGTGTGTGTACAGGACGGTATAGACGCCCATTGAGAGAGGGGTGATTTGCACTTCGTTTGCTTGTACCCGTGTTTTCCGCATATAAACCTTCACAGATAAAGACGGATCCTGAAATATCAGGATTTTTATGTTTGCGACATACTCCAAACGGCTATCAGTATTCTGACAAAGATCTCTCTGCGACGCTTTGTTGCCCTCACCTCCTATACTTACGCATTCGCTCGCCGTAAGAGTAAATTGCAACGTTGACCATATGCTGTGCTATTACAATAACAGTAATGGACGTAAGTTAATACAGATATTGCAATCATTTACAACTTGATAGAAATATTTGGGATCTCATTATCGGCCCTTCCTAATTCTATTATCCATCCTTAACATGGTATCCGTAAAAGATTGGATTCCATTGAATAAGCCATCTTGCTCAAATTTTGCTGCTATTAATGACAAGCAATTAGTGCTATATCAGAACCTGCTCTTACTGGTGTTTCTTTGTTGTTTACTTGTGCATCAACAATATATACAGTGTTTTCGACAAATATCGAATATACTTGGTCTTTAGTACCAAGTTGGACTGCGAGAGTTGCAATCCACCAAGCAGGACTACAAGGTTATCGGTATACAAACAGCATGGCAATTTTGAACAGCAGGCCGATACGCAGCTCACAGCTCATAAGCATACACAGCATGTAATGATAAGGTGCAATACATGGTTTGTCAACTTAGAACAGCGAGATAACGAGACTAAGGACCAAGAACGACAGCTCATGGCCATTCGTCAACATCTCGATCAAGTCATTTTGAGCTTATCAGAATGGCGCAATTGACAACCAGCAACTTTTGGACTTCCTGCTAGAACGTTATCAAAAAAGCGATGCATCCCTAATACAGCCTCGAAGGTCATTGACAACAACAGCTATTTCTCAATCTCTCCATCTACCCGTGAAGTACACACATTATATTACTATACATCTGAAAGCGTACAACTACTAGCAGATACGCACTGCTAACAGTGTGCAAATAGAATTCTCCACGCTCCTGGTGCTTCAAAATGATTAGACAGCTTGCGGAATTTTCAACAATAGGATGACCTCGGCGGTCAATTCTAGCTAATTTGATAGACGATGCAAAAATCAACGAGAAATTTTGCTCACGGCGTGGAATTCGATCCTTGACAAAACTGGAGCTTGGCGGACGTCAATCCTTGGGCTCAGTATTGGTTTGCAGTAATTGTCGTACTCTCTGGCAACGGGATGTCAATCCTGAAGAAATAACTATACAATATCCATGTCTATAGTCCAGTAAGGGCGAGCACCAGTCAGCAACCTCTACTTTGGCTTGCCTGATTGCAACTGCTTCATGTAATGAAACATTGTTCATTTACTGTGTTTGCAAGTTAGAAAGAGAATTATACCGTTATTCAATTATTGTGTTAACAAACAAATAATTACTTGATTCCTATCTTTCATTTTTCTTTGATACACCAACTAGATATTATTCTTAGCTAGCAGCATTACGCTGTCTGCATTTGGATGAATTCGCCTACTAATTTCCGTTTCACACTCCGTCTGACTTTCAAGTGGGAGCACTGTACCCCAACTCCATACTGAATTCGGCACGTGAAGAACATCGTTCGTTTGTTTGTCATGCTTCGCTCTCCAGCCGAAACATCGCTACCTGAATGGAAAACCGATTGGAAACAGATTCAGCCTGCCCTACGCAAAGTGCGTCGCTCTATGGCAGCGCTACGGACATCTTCGCTTAAGGTCATGCGAGTGAGTCAGCTGGATTCTGACATTTTAGACCTCGAGCTGGTGGACATTCTAAAAGAACAACTATGGAATGTATTTTCTTTGTTCAAGGTAAAGGGCTTTAGGTGGAAACAAGTTTTCTGCTGCTTGAAATCGTTGTATAACCAAAGATATCAACATGATCCATTTAGCCAAACTTCAAAGAGTCGTTTGAACCGGAACTGTTGGCAATATTGAATCTAGTGCTCTTTAAACTATCTATTTACGACTCTTCCGCAACATACGGTGCACAGCTGCAAAATCTTAAGTATCGGAACGAATGGAAACACGGCGGAGCGCGTAAGGCTTTATGCATACTTTCTCGCGATGGACATGCTCAAAAGGCAAATTGGCTCACGGTCGTTTCTGTTGTTAGTGGAGTCTATTGCCAAAGATGCGCCCTTAACAAAAACACAAAAGATCTTATATGGTTTACTAACGGTGGGTGGACAGTATGCATGGAGTCGAGGTAATCGCATCATTACAGCACGGGGCTGGAGCGAGCTGGATGAGGTACGGAATACATGTTGCATTGTGTATCCATGTTAAAGTAGCATTTATATGTTAGGAAGACGTCCGGAATAAGATTTACAGAGTGGTGCGAACATGTGAAAAATACTGGAAAGCGTTTTCTTTGCTTAATTTCTTGGTATTTCTTTATAACGGCAAGTAAGGATCTATTGAGTGGATTGATTCTTTGTTTGTATCTCACCACGAAATAACCATAATGGTAAGGTACCGAACCCTGGTGGATCGATTGCTCGCGATGAGACTAGTGTATGCCAAAAAATCATTAAATCGTCAAGTCAGTTTCGAATTCATGAACCGTCAAATGGTGTGGCACGCATTTACGGTATGCATTTAGCGCTATGTTTTTTTTACCAAGTACTAACACTATCATTTATGTAGGAATTTCTTCTGTTTTTAGTACCATTGATCAACGTTGAAAAGCTCAAACTGAAACTCACGCGCATGTTACTCCCGAAATCATACTTAATCTCTTCTAAAGGCTTCGATCAGCTGCCAAGTAGCCAATGTGCCATATGCCATGATAATGCTTCCACTACAGATGCCACAGTTCCCTTGGGTCAAGTGAAAGATTATACAGTCCACAATCCTTATAGAACCAATTGTGGTCATACGTACTGTTATTACTGTATCCAAATCAAACTCTCTATCTTTGGTGATGAGTGGCCGTGTCTCCGATGTGGAGAAAAGGTTGAAGGCATCGAGAGATTTGTAGAAAAGGTGGAATCAGGGGACGAAGAGGTAGTTGTTATGGACAAAACTGAATAAATATAATGTAAAACCTGCTAAAATCTTAAATGAATTGCATTGTCTGGCAAAATTCAGTTTCAGTCTAAAGAAAATGGAAATCCACCAGGTTGTTATGAACTGCATCGCCGTAATATCCAGTGATATTACAACAAGGAAACACTTACAAGGGAGTGGAACTCCTGGGACTATTGTTAGGATTCGAGAAAAGCTGACGATGGCTTGGCGCCCAATACTCTTTTTGCTACTTCTTTAAGGATCGAGTACTGTGTTTCAAACAGTCTAAAACACTGCCATCTATCCTATGGTCATGCACCGTATACTTTCCATATAACCGATTTACGCATGCTCGATGTTTATCTGTCTCTTACTGCAACCTGGTTCCCTTGAAATGCAAATTTGTTTAAAAACAACAAAGGATTCCTCAACCCGGTTCTGGCATTTTCATTTCCACTTATGGTATTGTAAATTAATGACAAGTCAATTTCAGCTCGTAATAAGAATTCAATATCATCCAGACTCGCCAAAGGCGTTTGCTCTTTTGCACTAAGGTTGCTATTTTGATCCAAACGGCATGATAAGTTCTCCCGCTGTCTTCTCCGCCCAAGTTAGTCCAAACTGAGGGTGCTTTAAAATTTGTATCTTGGTGATGTTATGCTTCCTCTCCTGGTTCCATTTCCTTTTCGTCAAATAGTTGTTTGGCACGACGGATATCTTCGCTCATAAACAGAAGCTCTTCCACTCTGGCAAGCTTTTTGCGATCTTTACGTAGTGCAAACTTGAAATCTTCTACACGCACTTTGCCTCTGTTTTCGGCCACCTTGCTCGCCTTTTGACACTACAGAGAGGGTCGATAATATAGCATATGTGACGCTCATTACCATTTCCATAATGTAGTCAATGACAAGATCGTCCATAACGGCTATGGAATCTGCTGCCGGATTCTGAACATCGCCAAAGCCGTACATCAGCAGCTTGACTGGTTGGATGGTGCTAAGCTACTATCTCTTGATACACTAGATATCGAGAAACTTACGATCTTTCGCAAACATTCCTTTACGAACAGTCTTTCGTCTGCCTGGGCCAGTTCCTGGCTCACGAGGTTCCTTAACATCACGCTGCTGCTGCTGCTGTTGCTGCTGCTGCTGTTCTTTAGGATCGTTCATGACATTGAAAGCACAACACCAGAACAAAAAACCCCAAAATCACTTCATAAGCCGACCAATACTTGTGACGCGGGAAAATTTCCACCCATTCAGTTCACCATTATCGTGCGCCTCACATACTGAACTGTTTATTGTATCTATGTGCAGTAAAAGCACAGCTTCTTTATCTAAGACCTTGAGCATTCAGTTACGGTACTGTGTCGATGTGAAATTATTCTCCCAGTCAGTGCAAAAGTAACCTCTTCGCTGACACAAAAGGACTTTCACGCAACACAGATTACGTTGCAAAACCCTGTACTTTTGTCTGCGAAGGGCAGAGCTTTTCTTTTTCTGAAAGCTGACATTGTTTGAATGAACCAGGATGCACTAAAAAGGTGTATTTGGTTGTATCGGTTTTTGATCGTTTCATAGAACTACTTTAATCATTATAAGTCATAGTTTGGATTCGGTTAAAATTCAATATGATAAGACAATAGTTTCTTCGCTAAACAGGTTACCAGAAGCCTGAATGCCTGTAAATTTGCGGAATTGACGTGTGTGCGGTGCGCCAGTAAAGTGCGCGTAACCAAAATCAGTAAACCTGCAGTAAGTGACGACCTTTTTCAACTCAAAAATATCCTCTGCTCTCGGACTTGTTGGTGTCTTGAATCTGTACCATGTACCAGAAAACGACCCTTCCGCTTCATGCTTCGCCTAGTGAAGCTGCGGTTCATGGTCCACCTTCAGCCAAACTTCGAAACCTTACCATTGATGACATTGAATCGGATTCCATCTCAAAGATTGCCGCGCAACACTATGGCACAAAAGTGAAATGGGATCCTAAAGTCGTCGAAAACATCGTTGAATCAGAACTGGCGCCAACCAATTACGATCCGAAAAAACTCATGCTACTGGAATACACGCAATACTTGGAAAAGGTTTACTATCTCTCTTCTCGCTCAGACTACCAACAAATGCATCGATCCACTGAACATATATTTTCCATTTTCTTTAGTATCTTTGGCCCCATTTTGATCCCGAAACCGCATCGCTGAACCATGTGTTATCTATCTGCCTAGTTGTTAATGAAAAATTCCGGCAACGCGTGCCTCCATGGGGTAAGCGAAAACTAACTGGCTTTGGAAACGAAATGTAACAGCGGCATAGACGCGTTTGCATCTGACCCCAGCAAATTCAGCGCATTTTTCGAACGTGTTATTCGACTCTCCATTCCTCCTATTGCTGAAACGTTGCCACTATTCTTACATCGCCTTGTTCTCGTTTTTTTAATCCATTGCTTTCAGAGTCTCGAAAATTCGCTTGTACGAACGGAATGTCTCAAGTAAGCCTTTAGATACACTATCTGATTTTGTTGCATTTACATTTATGCAAACAAAAATATAGACTAGTATCCATTGCTACTTGGACCCAATTGGCGAAGGAATCCCGACGCGAAGATATGTTTAACGAATTTGTGCAGCTTCGAAAAGTTTGGAATACGAACATGAAAAAGTATAATGCTGCTGGTAAGTTTAGAGGTGTTATTTCAGCGAGCTGACTATCTGGGCATAGATGGCGTTACCAAACGTAAACTTGAATTTGAGCGCGAATGGTTTAGTAATATGATGAAACAATTTGTAAAAATCGTCTACAAGATACCAACTGAAGGAGAAGGTAGGCTTGCTTATTAACGAAATTGGTGAGTAACTGTGTATATCCTTGCAGTGGATAAGGAAATCATCTTATATTGTGAACGATTCTTGGAGTTCCTCATCGACATCGAAGCCCAATTACCAACCAGACGATTTTTCAACACGTTATTGGACGATCATCATGTTGTGGTTCTTTGCAAACTAGCCCCTTTTATGCAACGAAAAGATAAAGACGTCGAATTGATGAAACAGCTGCTTGAGACGCTGTCATTCTATGCCAAATTTGAGATCAATGATCAAACAGGTCTAGCATTGACGGATATTGAAATGACGGAAGCTTGCTGCGAACAACTTATCAAGTTACAGGTACGATACTTAAGCGCGTATCAGCATAATGAGTATGGATTGCATTTCTATAGCGTATCGCTTTTCGCGACTTCAAGAAATCTCTTCCAGAATTGCCACTTGCAAACCTGGCCTCAATTGAGCAGCGCGAGGACCTGCTATGGCATTTTACACCTCTATCCTTAGCAGAATTGGCACGATTGTGCGATGCAGTGAATCTTCGCAGTGAATTACTGGTAGAAGACATCAAGTCTCAAGTGGATGCAAAGCAGTTACTATTGGAAGTGTTGATCGCAAAGTTCGAGAAGCGAGCAAGTCAAATCGAAAAAATCAACGCGTTGCCTCTGTATCCGGATGAGGTACGTGAACATATATTACATATACGTGACGCTTATAATCGGGTTATTAACACGATTTGATTAGGAAACACTATTTAACGACGCTTTGGTGCAAACTCAGTTTTATTCTGGTGACAGGCCTCTATCGCTTCCGAAGCTGAATCTACAATTTTTGACCATCCATGATTATCTTTTGCGCAATTTCACACTTTTCCGCCTCGAAAGCTCGTATGAAATTCGGCAGGATGTTGAAGATGTCGTCAAAAGACTTGCTCCTCGGCTGACATATCCAGAAAGAAAAACAGAATTTGGAGGATGGGCCAGAATGGCTCTTCCTATCCAAAGCGTAAAGTACGGACGATTAGCTGCTTATCTAAAATGTGGGGTTCTGATTTTTATGGAAAAAAAGTGTTGTAGATGTAGCAAGGCCGAATCTAGGTGAAGACAAACCGGCTTACGTGAGAGCGGATGTGAGTGCATTGCATAAAAATGAATTGAGGTCTAAGCGTTTAAAATATCTAGATCACGTTTAATGTTGGGCGATACACCGATTCTATTCGGAACGAATGGGATAACCTACGAAAACATGACGTCCTTTACTTGCTGACTATTCAAGCAAACGACGATAGCGCGAACCGATATACTGAGGACAAGGATTTCAGAACTCATTATGGCATTAAATATATTCGAGGATGTGAAATTGTCGATATCATTGGAAGTGATGGTTTGTATTGCCTTTGTATTTCTGTCGGCTGCAATGCTTATAATGGAATCCAGGTCGTGCAATCGATGAAATCAGCAAACCAACTATCGAGGAGAAATCGAAGAAATGGTCTGGTTACACACGTACTCTTCGAGTAGAACTGGATCCTAATCAATACAAAGTATGCTCGATTCATTCATCAAGACAGTTATTAACCAATTTTATAGATCGATATGCAAAAGTACCATAACAAAGAATGCGAAGATGTGCATGAAACGTTTAATGTTCTTATGAGAAGAAAAGCACAGGTATTTCTTTTACTAATTATTCGCCCATTGATAGCTTCGTAGGAAAATAATTCCAAGGCTGTTCTCGAAACTATACGCAACTTGATGCAAAGCGAACTGGTGGTCCCAGATTGGTTGCAAAAGGTGTTTTTAGGATATGGTGATCCTGCAAGTGCTCATTATAAGAACATGCGCAGCTATGCCAAAGAGATGAACTTCCGTGACACATTCTTGGACTGGGATCATGTCGTGGAAAGCTTCCCTGGAAAAGTACGTATATTAGCGGCATTCTTAAAAACGTGCTGACCTGTGATTGTCAGACGGTTCAGGCAATGACCGGCGCTGGCGATTCTATTGAACCTCCATACATAATCCGATCTCTAGACGATCCGGAAGAAGACCGCAAACCAAGAAAAAAATCGAGAAAATCAGAATCTCAGAAAATGCAAACGTCGGAAACGCTAGAAGTGTCCACATACAAAGTTCCCAACATGGGCCCTTATCCACAAGACATTCCAAAGAAGAATACAGTCCGTTTCACCCCTGTCCAAGGTAAATCTATGCAAACCAGAGCGAAATAATCGTTAACCCGATAACGTTAGTGGAAGCAATCCGTGCAGGCATGAATCACGGACTGACAATGGTTGTTGGTCCTCCTGGTACTGGCAAAACCGATGTTGCTGTTCAGATAATTGCCAATCTTTATCATAACAATCCTAATCAACACACACTTGTGGTAACTCACAGTAATCAAGCATTGAACCAGATATTCGAAAAAATCATTGCATTAGGTATTTAAAGGAAAGGTTTATACTCATTTTTCCTAAATTTCCTCTATAGACATTGATGCTCGCCATCTTGTGCGTCTTGGTCATGGAGAAGAAGAGCTTAATACAGAGCTAAGTTTCAGCAAGTATGGTCGAGTAGCATCCTTTTTGGAGAGACGTCTCGAATTATTGCAGGAAGTGGATCGGTTAGCGCAGTCTTTGGGCGTTCCCGGCGCACATAATGCTACTTGTGAAACTGCCGGTTATTTCTACCATTACCACGTCTTGACTCGATGGGAACCTTACATTAAACTGGCAGAAACAGGTACACTTGAAGAGATTCGCGACAAGTTCCCCTTTGCATGGTTCTTTTCCAATGCACCACAGCCGTTATTCAACGAAAATATGGATGCAAGCGAGGCCTTAGAAGTTGTAAAAGGCTGTTTCCGACATTTGGAGAAGATCTTTTCCGAGTTGGAGGAAATCCGAGCATTTGAATTGCTGCGGAATGGATCTGACAGAGCTAATTACTTGCTGACCAAGGAGGCTAAAATTATTGCAATGACCTGTACTCATGCTGCTTTAAAAGTAAGTCAATAAGTTTCTGCTGGTAGCAGCTATTAATAGGTTTGCATTTACAGCGTCGGGAATTGGTCGATCTCAACTTCAAGTACGACAATATCATAATTGAAGAAGCGGCACAGATACTTGAGGTTGAAACATTTATTCCGTTGCTGTTGCAAGAACCTGAAGATGGCATGAGTCGTTTGAAGCGTGTGGTTCTTATAGGCGATCACCACCAGCTACCACCAGTAGTAAAGAATATGGCATTCCAACAATACGGAAACATGGAGCAAAGTTTATTTACACGGTTTGTTCGCTTGGGTGTACCAACGCTGCAGCTTGATGCACAGGTAAGAAATCAGCGATTTGTTAAACCCTGTTAATTTCTTTCTTCTGCAGGGTCGTGCCCGAGCGTCAATTGCTAAGCTTTACAGTTGGCGATATGACCATCTAGATAACTTACCAGTTATTTCTTCTGCTGAAGAATTTGGTAAAGCCAACGCTGGATTCACGTATGATTATCAGCTGGTGAATGTTGGCAAATACCAAGGAAAAGGAGAAACTGAACCGGTGCCATATTTCTACCAGAACGTTGGAGAGGCAGAATACATTGTTGCAGTGTATCAGTACATGCGATTGCAAGGGTAAGCTGAGCGGACAAAATGACCGGTTCCACTGAGTTTTCGGAATAGCTACCCTGCAGAGAAGATCACCATTTTGACAACATACAATGGCCAAAAGTCGTTGATCAATGATGTGTTAGAGCGCCGTTGTGGATGGAACCCATTCTTTGGGAAGCCGGCTGCAGTCACCACAGTAGACCAATATCAGGGACAACAAAATGACTGTAAGTAACTAAGCGAAAGGTCCCCAGAGTTCTTAATATTCCCGTCTCCGATTTAGATGTCTTGTTGTCCCTGGTGCGAACCAAGTCTGTTGGTCATCTACGCGATGTGCGACGCTTAATAGTTGCTGTATCTCGTGCGAAGCTTGGTCTGTATATCTTCTGTCGCAAGGATTTATTTGAGAATTGCTACGAACTGCGGCCCGTGTTCGATCAGTTAGCGAAACGGCCTGACCAGCTGTGTCTGCAGGTCGATGAATCATATCCCACTGAGCGATCCGTAAGTGAACTATTTCCAAACAGGCAATTGCTTATGCATTTATTTCCATAGATCGAAGATGATGTGGAATCAACAACAACAACAATGGAAAACGTAGAGGAGATGGGCAAGTTTGTCTTTAGCTTAAGCAAGGAGCGTCTGGAGAACGATAGCTAAAATATTACACTACATTTCTGTAACCGTGCACGATCAAAACGAGCGACAACACAGCCCAAGAAAGCGCTATAGTTATGCAAAGCTTCTGCTTTTTTATTACTGTGGATGGCATAGGAGACCTAATAAAAATGCTTTACGCGAGTCAAATATTGCATAGGGCCTGTTGATATTGTTTTGGAGCAGAAAGTTGTCTTTGTCTCACTAGCTACTAATAGTATCAAAGCATCATAAACTACCGTAAACTAATCCTACAGTACATAAACTTCCTGTGGAAGGTTAAAGAGGTTTTTTGTCGTAGCTAGTCTGATTTTAAAGCATCTTGTCTGCATCTTGCCATCGTATGCTGTAAACTGCTCATGGCTTTCGCAATTATACAAGGTGTGCGCATATCGTTAGTTTCATTTAGCCGACGACAGCAATACCCCTAGTAGAGGGTTTGAACATGTAGTCCCGTCTATTTCAAAATATTTCGCGCTGATACATAGTATTTCTTATGCTGCTCAAATAAAAATTTTGCGTTTGTGAGAGAATCAAGTAGATGTAAGTAAAAGTATGCTCCCGTATTACTGACTTGCAAAAGACACAGATTTTATTTTCGTTCTCTCTTTTTTTTTTTTTTTTTTCGCACAAATTTGGTCTTATTCTAAGGTGCGAATTTGAGTGCACTTGAAGAAGTATCCGAAGTGCACAAAGGCTATGGATATGAGGATGTTGGAAATCCTCTTACATTGGATGACAGCCAAACTGACGCAGACTATGCCACTTCCGTACCATTTCTGCAGGGTCACACCCGGGATAAGGGGTTTTGACAGGAACAAAGAAATGTATTTGCATGCATATTTTTCTGTAATATCTGTCGAAGAATACCTCTTCAAAGACAGTGGCTGTGCAAGAGTAGAGTGCTTGGAGGCTTCTGTCTGCTCTATATTTAGGCTAGGGATTAGTCGTATCGATATGTCTCATTTTACCCTGCTGTTCAATAAGGTTTAAGCTGGCGATCGTAATTGACTTTACAATTATTCAGTTACCGACGATCGCTAGGATACAAAGAAAAATATTTTCGTGGCATCGAGTGTTTGCAAATACTTGACGAAGTCTAAAGTACCAGTTCTCGAGAAAAGAAGCATCCTCATTAGGAAAACCACGCCTATATGCTGCAATCCTTTGATCTGGATTATTCACAGTGCCCTTTGAGCAGTTTGCTATCTCCATGACTTGTTCAAGTGTATATATAAGGAAGGGATCACACCACTCGACATGTCGGGACACAAGTTTTCGGGCTGCTTATATAAGAAAAGCTGGCAATCTTCCCCTGACGTTCTACTTTCATTAACACTATGAAGTGGAAGCGGTTTTCTTCCATCGTTGCCGCTGGTTTACTCTTTGTGGCATCTGTTGCTCGTACTGAAGAGCTTACAGAGGACTTCCATGAACCGAAAAATATTGTATTTGCGGGCTTATTAGGAGAATCATCTCATGTTGGCTGGGTGCTTATGATTATGGATGAACTCGCAAAGAGGGGCCATCGAATCACATTTTTGACAAAGGTACATGATAAAATCACTGCTGTTTCTCTGAACTTCGCCTCTGATCAACAGAATTAGGATGACCACGTTAGATTCGGACAAAAGTATCCAGCCATCGAGACCATATCCACAGGGCCTCCCACACAGAGCACTTTTAACCTGGTGGCCAATACCACCCGCGACACCATAGTCAAATTATCCCAAAGAAACTTGGATGATTGGATAAACAAATACCCCTATGGTAAGCTTCTTATTAATGATTTTTGAAAGAAGCATATCTGTCTGACAGAAATTTTTATTTTCAGAATATACCGCCCATAGAAACGTTTTCAAAAAGATCAATGCTGATGTTGTAATCTGCGATCATACAAATGTAGCATGCGTAGATGTTGCGTATACAGAAAAGATCCCATTCATCGTCACTGCCACTGCAGCTATAGCAAGCGGTAAGTATCAATTTAACCAAGTGGGACTTTATTCATGGTTTGGCAATAGATGCTTCCGCCCCTTATGTCTACGAAAACACTTTTGTGGGTACAGATCCTACAACACTCAGTGAGTCATTTTTGACTCGATTCGACAACGCTTTTATTAAGCCTCTTCAGACATTATGGTCTGTCTATGATCGCCTTTCGAAACTTGCAGAGCAAAAGTCCACCATGGGTGTCAAGATGGAATCTCCACAAATGGACCTCTTATGGAAAGATTCTGTTAAACTGGTCAATAACCTGTTCGGCTTTGAAACGGCCCGACCTTTAGGCCCATTGGTGGAATTAGTTGGACCGATCATTCCGCGGACCTATGATCCGTTGACTGACGATTTGCATCGCTTTCTGGAAACTCACCGTCGCGTCGCCTTTGTTGCGTTTGGTAAATACGGAACGCCGACGACATCGGATGTTACACTTATCTTGACCGCGCTTCTGGAGAATATTGAAAAGAAGGTTCTGGATGGCTTCATTTGGGCCAACCCATCAAGTCCCTTTCCTCCCTCTGTTACCACTTCGTCCAATACAACCTATGTAACAAAGGATATTCTCAGTGGGCCTAATGCCAGGTTGTTGAAGTGGGTTCCCCAGCAAGCTGTGTTAAAACATGATTCTGTCACTCTTTTTGTCTCTCATGGCGGTATAACGTCGCTATATGAGAGTGTATTCGCCGGCAAGCGATTGATCGTATTTCCCTTCCTATGCGATCAACACGCCAACGCAGCAACAGTGGAACGCAATCAACTAGGTGCTCGATTCGATCCTAAAACGCCTCAACACACGGTTACCCAGCTTATGCGCAACATAGTAGTTGATGAGGACGGAGTTTTCCAAAATAGTGTGAATCGATTCAAGGCCCTTGTACAGATTCATTCTCGAAGTGGTATCAAGCGAGGTGCGGACCTTGTGGAGGAAGTTGCCTTTGTGAGCAAGGACGGGAAATTACCGCATCGTTACGAAGTATCGAGGGAAATGTCTTTCATTAAGGCACGTAATCTTGATCTATACGCGGCACTTTTCTTGATTTTAGTCACACCTATCGTAATCGCAGTTAAGCTAGTTGCAATCATATTTTCGAAGAACAGCAAAACTGTAACTCATAAAGCTAAAGCTCAATAAGTTATTCGTACTATGAAAACAGTTGGTTGGAAATGCTAAATCCATGTGGCTTCTCTTGTACGATGGCAATGAAGTCCCATCGCGGGAAGATGGATCATGCAATAGCTGCATAAATCTCTGGTAACAGTACTGCTTGTACATAGTTAAGGTAGTACCAAATAGAGTGGTAACCATACGCTCGTCAAGCCAAGAAAAAGGATGGGAAATGAAGGATATATTGCGGAACAATAAGCCAGGGCATGATTTTCGCTTGCAGAGGCTTTTACCTCAATAAAACAGATGTAGAGGTGGCACTCCTGTATAGCAAGCTTTCATCCAACTTTTGAAGTCAATAAAGTTTGGTTTAATGTGATATTGCCGTGAGTAAGTCGAAAATGCCACGAATCTCCTTAAAAGTCCTATTACGCCTCTTTTTTCATTTATCTCAAAGTTAAAATTCGACGTGGTCCAGAAAGTAAAAGTTAATCGGCAACATACCATACCAGTTCTGAGGCTTTCTTTGTCTATCCTATAATATATTGTTTTACTTTACACTTATAATTGGATATGTAGGAGTCGTCTTGATTTGATTCCTCTCATTGACATGAATTTAACGAAGTAACACCAGCACCGAATTTGTAGTGCACAAATTTTTGATCCCCTCCTACTAAACTGCCCATGAAATAGTGGGCAGACACGAAATGTAAATCGCGGACGAGCTCTTGCAAGTGGGATAGTATGGGAAGTCGGTAGATTAACATTATGCCTAAATCGCGTATCTCCCTATCTATATTTTTCTCTGCTATGCGATTATGCACGGGCGTTCGCCACATGGCACATCAAAGCCTTTTGGTGTCCGTTTGCAGGTCACTCTTCTGTACTTGAAGGTTTCGCAAGGTTGTAAATTTCGCGAAGTTGTTATTGTGCATTCCTGATCCTCTTCTATCAATACCGTTGGCAGATTTGGATTTCCCTTCAATACCAAACAAAAACAAAAGGTAAGAAAATGGTAAGAAGCGGTTCAATGTTTGAATGCTGATAAACTCCGATGAGTCAACTAATTAACAATGGATAAGTTTCAGTCTATGACATCAAACATTGGGTTAATATCTTTTTGCCGCATCAATTGATTGTCTTTTTCTCTCTTTACATCTGAACAGTCATGTCAAGAAATGAGAGTAATTTTCACTCGAGGACAGGAGACGAGGCATCCTATTCGGCAAATCCATATAGTCACGCAATGGGCTCTCAGACGGAGCCTGAGGTTCCATTTCAGGGAGATCCAGAAATGGAAAAGTTGAGAGGCAGTTTCTGGAAACGTGCTGGTCAGTTTCAAAGTATGATTGGTTCTTGGACCGGTATGGGCTCTTGGGAATCCTCAGGCAACTCCATGGAAGCTTGGGCAGAACAAATCTACCGTCAGGCCGAAGACAAATCTCGGGCAGGGGTGCCCAGTCGAGTTCACGGTGAGTACAACCGTTTAATGGGCACATTGGAGACGGCCATTGGCCATATTGCTGGCGATCCGGAAATGGAAGCCAAAGCAAGGTTCCGCGTGAGAGAGAGTGAAGAAGAATTAGAGAGATACAAAGCAGAAAACTCGTAAAGCCAAAAACAGAAAATTTAACAGTATACATATGTTTGCGATATGTGTCATTGTGCTATTTAGGAATTCAGAACCTTTGTGGTTGTGGTCTCTTAAACATTCATAATCTATTCAAAAACTTTTAGCTTTCTTTTGCTCTAGCGATCATTTTCATATAATAATCTCCTTAAAGCAATACAAGAAACCATGAGATTCAGAGCACACGCTGTTGTATTTTGTTGTATTTTTCTTGCTACGTTGAATTTTTTTTTCCATCTTATGGCATATATGCTGAAGGCAAGATAAAAAAAAAATGTTACAAGCAGCTGTGCTGTACGATTGACGTATTTGTGAGAAAGTGCCAAAATTCAGTGCTTTTGCGTTTTTACGAATCCATTCTTGGAGTTAATTGTATCTTTCTACTTCACACCAATGCGCACCAAAAGAAAATACTCTTAACCAGGTATAATTCAGCCTCTTCATGTGTCTGCTGATACAAGGATTGCTTAGATCCAGAATACCTGTTGTCCGATGTAAACGTGGCGGATGCTCCAGACGAAGTCACCTAATGGTTAAAGACTAGAGCTCCGCCAGTACGCAAAAACAGACGGAAGTCAAAACAAACAGTAGATGATAAATAAAGTATTGCGAAGAGGAAAATGGCAGCCAAATTAGAAGAGGCTCGAAAACTCAGAAAGTCGAATAACAGAACCTGTCCCACATCTAGGCAAAACAAAAAAATTTCAAGGCAATGCGCACGCATTCCACAGCATCAAGCTCTTTATGCCAGTCGCTTTATCCCATCAAAGAGAGAATTAGCTTAGACATCCATGGGAAACTGTGAGAAAATTTAGTCTCGCGACAGTCTGCAAAGACAAGAGCTTAATCAACAAGTTAAGAGACCTTCAGGAGTCCGTCAGAAGTAAGTTCGGTCTTTTCATTCAACCAAACTACAAACTAATAACACCTTGGAAAAGTCTGACACAGGAAATTCGGCACATCACATCTACACTCATCCTTACTCGACTCGGCCAATAGAGAGACTCGTAGAGCCGCTTTGTTTTCAGGCAGCCCTTTTTCTAGGCATGCGCTCAACTCATACGAGATCAACAAGTTAAAGAACAATCACTACCAGTCATTCTGGAGGAAATTTTGCAACAGATTTATCTCCGTTGTTGCAATGTTAAATTAAGCAACAGCTACCAAACATTGAGTTCCGGTATGATGCATGTTATGACCTCAGTCTGCCAGCAAAATCTCTACTGCGTACACGACTAACATCATGGAAACCTACAAAGGACGAGTTATTTGTGACATAGAATAAGGAGTCTTATCATACTTTTGACTTTAGGGCCCACTATACTCTCAACTCAATGAGCCATTGATTCTATAACAAAATTAGTGCCTGCTAATGGAGTGTGTATGTCCCGGATAGCGATACAGTGATTGTATGTTGATTATCTTTTTATTGAATGGAATAACTGCATACTCACAGCACCTTTTTCCATCTGTAGCTCCTGGTGGCTTTTTCTTCTTTAGCGATTTTTAAATTGCTTTTTCTTTAAATAAAAAAAAAAAACTTCGTCCCCATACCGTTGGCCACCCTGGACTGGATGCGTTGGGGTCCCCAACTCATGCATTCGGATTACTCTTGGGGCAAGTAAAAAGGCATCATCCTGTTCCACTAATTAACCATGAATTATATTACACACTACTCGAACAAATTTTATGTTCCCTGGAGGACCAGGTTGATGTAAGTAAAACGTACTACCTGCATAAATTTTTCAATGGCGACTGTCTTATTCTTCAGCGCAAACTTGGTCCTTTTACATGAACGAAATGTTCATTTTAGAGTAACGCGAAAAATAATGCAATAAAGCAGTAAAGCTGTTCGTAATCTTGTTGAGAGGTGTGTATATTCTGTTTAGCTGGAAACTTTAAGAACCAGAGGAAGCATGCTAATGACTGTGAATATGTTGGTGATAAATACACGCTAATCGAGTTTGCTGGTGCACGGTTGATTTGCGTAAGCAGGCTATGTCTCAAAAGACCACTTTAAGGTTACAGCTTGAAGGCAGTGTTGAATAGAGAAAATGAAACGATCCCTTTAGTAGATCTTCTCTAAAGACTCATATACCGAATCTTCTTGTGACAATTACGGGGACCTGTAAATGGTCCGTCTACCCAATTATGAAAAATAACCTAAAAATGTTTCTTTCTGTGGCTCATCAGCTTTGTGTAATGTTCAAGTGAAATTCCGTCATCTTGGATAAAAATGCTTTGGAAGCGCACAGAAAATTTAGTACTATAGCATGAGGGTGATATTCTTGGAGACGAGGTGAAAAGCTGCAGACGTGAAAAATCTTAATGTGTTTTCGTACATATGCTATGATGCATACAGGCGTCGCCCATTGTTCTGTGAGACCGGCAGATTCCCAGATGTTGAGCGATCCAAGATCGGTTGCAGGGATACGATTGGCTGAACATCGAACTTAGTGCAGAATTTGGTTCCCACTGTTTGGATTTTCAATCTCCGGCACAAGCGCCATTCCCCAACAGTAGCCTCAGCTTGAAACCTACTATCGTTCTTTTTCCTCCAATCACTTTTCTAAACAACTATGGCGTCCGATCAAGCAAACAAAGACATCTACATTAGCGATCCAAACAGAATTGAACCTTTGATTTTGACTTGCTCCTCTTCTGGCCGTCAAAACGAGGAGAATTCCGAATCCGGCCCCAAGCCCACTTCTATTAATCGCTTCGATCCCGCCGACGACAAGCTGGACGGTCTTCTTGAAAATAACCGTCGGTGGGCTCAAGCTGTTGTGAAGGAGGATCCAAACTTCTTCAAGAATATCGCCTTGAAACAGGAACCCAAAATCCTCTGGATAGGTAAAAAGAAAAATATTCTTGTCCTTATACTTTATGTGCGTTGCGCTGAACCGTAACCAGGTTGTTCGGATTCACGCGTTCCCGCAAATCAAATCGTCCAACTCGGACCGGGCGAAATCTTTGTCCATCGCAATATTGCCAATGTCGTCAACCATTCGGATTTAAACTGTCTGTCTGTCATTCAGTATGCGGTGGAAGTTCTTAAGGTGGAACACATCATTGTATGCGGTAAATATCGAGATATAGCGAGATGCGCTCGTTGATGAACCCTAATTTATGCAGGACACTACAACTGTGGTGGCGTTACTGTTGCCTACAATAAACAACAATTTGGTCTGATCGATAACTGGCTTCGAAACATCAAGGATGTTTATCGATGTGAGTCATGTGTATCCAAGCCAGCTAATAAGCTAATTAAATCATAGTGCATGAAGAAGAGTTGAAGGCATTGACAACCGATCTACAGCGTATCCACAAACTTGTTGAACTGAATGCTATTAATTCAGCTAAGAATGTTTGTCACTCGACTATTGTGCAAAATGCTTGGAAAAATGGACAGAAGCTGACAGTTCATGCTTGGGCTTACGATATTGAGGATGGGTAAGTGATATATGATTGCTCTAAGCGGAAAAGCAATTAATGGGACCTTGCACTCGAAAAACAGACGCGCGAAAAAGCTGGACTGGTCTGTAAGCGACAACAAGGCTTTACATGACATCTATCATCACTAGGTTTCATGATGTATTGTCTTTTTTGTAAATGTAGTAGCATTAGGGTGCGGGGTTTGTAGTCTGTAAAGTAATGGGAATGCTGATCGTAGTGGTTTTGTATGATTAAACAGTGAGAAGCATATATGCTACCCTATACTCTTTATTGAACGATTTTTTACGCTACTCTAAATAGATTTTGCGTCCATGCAAGGATCAAGTTTGCGCTAAAAGGGATAGAAATATGCGTCATTAGTAAATGGATTATGCGGGAAATATATTATGCTTACCTCAACTTGGTCCTCCAGTGGACACAAATTCATTCGAGCAGCGTAAAAAATACGTTCGTGGTTAGTAAACAGAAGGATAGCTTGCTATCTTTTTTTACTTACCCCCGAAGGGTATTCCCACGTAATCGTGGGGACCGGTGGGCCCGGTGAGAGAGGGGAGGGGAAAGTGGCTAGGGGCTGCCGACTTTTTTCTTGTAACGCACTACAGAGGACGTGGACGATGCATCACCTAGCGAGGATTTGAAAGGGATGTAAGGATGAGTGACAACAGCGTATGCAAATGGACAACACTATTCACTTACCGAATGGGACACAGAGCTAGTCACTCAGCCAAGATCGTTCGATCAGAGATCTTGTAGGCTGAAATGTAGACATAGAGTATGAGTAATACTGTACATATGATCAATGCGAAGTACATACCGGGGATGTTTTTGGAGAACAGAGCCAAGGAATTGAAAAGGTGTTGTCCCTTTGCTTTTAATAGTACGGGATTACTGAAACCAAAAATCACAGTCATGGATAAGAAATCGATGGATGTCTTATGGATGACAACAATTCAGAGATAAGACATCAATTTTCCCAAGAGTAAAAATGGGCTCAGTCTGATAGAAGATCTTGAACAGAATGGAACATCTGTAGAGGAAAATAAACCCTCTTCGTTCGTTTCTATACGTCATTGATGCTATCATATCCGTCCGTTTCTGTCAGTTACGGCATCAGAAGCTGTCAGGGCAATGGTACCCAGGTCTGGCGTGCTCAATTGTATTGCCTTATATCCCACTATATTAGTCCCTGCATTTCCTTTTTTTTTCTATTGTATCTTAAAGTTTGTCTATTAGACAATCACAAAAGATTGGATTGCCACGGAATGAACTGTTATTATTTTTGTCATGGATAATGCGACCATCCATACACCAGTCAAGGTTAAGCAGTTGGTCGAAGAAAGAGGATACTAATGTCTCTATCTTCCTCCCTAGTTGCCCTTTTCAACGCAATAGAAGGGTTTTGGGCCAAAGTGAAAGCTGGGGTAAGAAGGGAGCTTTTACAAGTTGACGATAACCTTCAAGAGCGTATTGTTCAAGCAGCGCGAAAAGTAAAGCGCTCAGAGTATCAAGGACGGATCATACACTCTGAAAGCTTTTTCGTTAGATGCAAAAATAGAGAACCACTTCTTTAAATAAACTCGTCTTGCTGTGATTTGAAATATACTATCTCAGTATAGTGAACATGGACACGACTGTACGCAAAGAAGGGTAGTCTGACCGCAAATATTTTCATCCAATCATGCAAAATCACCCAGTCCGCAAAGAAAAAATAGAAACACGCAGTCAAATAGGAAAAACACAGCAATTTGAATTGGTCCTACTGAATTTCATGCATATTTCTTATGCTACCAGCAGGTAGCTCCACGAAGAATTATAAGTAAATGTTTTGACTGCAAGTTTATCTTGGCCTTGTCTACATTGTTAGCAATTTTTAATACCGAGCATCACTGCTTGAGGATAGCTAAGCTCGTTAAACTTGGGGAATCGGATGCCTTTTGTTGTGTCCCATTTCAAGCATGCTGGTCATGGTCCTCGTGACTTGCGTTTCGGTAATCCTGAAAGGAGAGTTTACGAAAAAAGCCTTTGCAAAAAAAAAAGTTCACATAAATTATGCCCACCAAACGGAAAGCACGCGTCAATGCGAGTAGTAATAAGAAGAGTAATGGCCTGAATCCTCGAGTAAAAGTTCAAAAAACGGATAGTAATGGTAAACTACGCATTTGCTTGATATATCAATAACTCCCAGTCAAAGATCAAGCCGATGTGACAAAAGAAGTGACAGCCGTCGTCTTACCAAAATCATTACCGATCGTAAATGCTGCACCGGCTACTCAAAAGCCTATGAGTGCTATTGCAGCGCGACGTGCAGCAAGAGAAATCGCCGCAAAGACACCGCCTGTTGAAATAGAACAAGAAGACGTTTCCGACATGGACGAAGATCTGACCTACTCTGCGGTATCCGAGTTGGAAGGAGAAGAGGAAGACGAGGAAGAGGAAGCAGAAGGCGCTAATGACGGATTATTATATGGTGAAGCGACGGAACAGGTAGATGTAAACGATCATGAAGCGGACGCGTCTGCAGATCAACGCAAAGCAAGACGAGGTCGACGGCGGAACGTCTCTAAGATTGATACCAAAGCAGTAGTGAACAAAAAGTAAGACATCATTTCAAGATGACGCAATTGTTAAAGAATAGCATAATAGTTTAATCAGCTTCCAAGATTCGACGTCGACATTTACACCCTCAGAGAAAAACGTGGTGTCGTTTGTGAAGGATGACGAAACGTATCTATGCATTGGACTTAAGAAAGGGGAGGTGTGTGTTATACAGCATGATTCATACACGAGTGGAAAGATTTAACGCTTCGTATTAGAATCTGGTCTTTGTAGGTCAAGCATTAGTGGCACCTTTATTTGGCGCTGTTACTGTTTTAGGCGCGGTGCTATCGTCTGGAAACAAAGTTTCTTCAGGTCTTTCTAGTTCAGCAGATCTTAACTTCTATCCTGTCTTTTCTCCCAAGACCCATGCTCTTCTTGTTATTGAACCAACGTGTCAAAATGCGGCAGAGCCAAGACAGGCGCTAATCAATGAATCATTATCTAATGTTGATATCCTGGGAATTATGAAGAAACATTTGTCTGAATTCGAGGCTGTTTTCATCGTGAAAACCATGCAGTGGTGCGACGTTGATGAAGTAGAAAACATAGTTCCTCTCTTCAAAGATATTTTCCCAACAAATAAGCAGGAAAATCCAAATTCTCCCATTCATGCCATTGCTGGATTTGAACCGGTAAGGAGTATCAATCTTTTTTCAGCTTTAATACTCACATCCGAATGCAGATTCTGGAAGCTACTCATGGTGCCAAAGCTATGAAACCGCCTTTATCATGGGAAACGAATATTAACCGGCTTATTGAGGACGAAAAAGGTACGATTGTGACTATGTGTTCGGCTGGATGGATTCCTAACTAGTCCTTATGCAGGCTACAGAACACCTTCTGTGTCGGTAATATGCGGGAGTAAGAAAGTGGGAAAGTCCACTTTCGGGCGTTATTTGGTGAACAGACTCCTAAACATGTAAGAAGTTCGGAAGTGGGCATGACAAGGGACCTAATAACGCGATGTTGGACAGCCACAAACGAGTCGCCTTCTTGGAGTCCGATTTGGGTCAGACGGAGTTTACACCGTCTGGTACGGTTGCACTACATATTCTTGATTCTCCAATTCTGGGTCCACCCTTCACACACCAGCACCTGCGAGCACGGCGCAGTTATTACTTGGGTGCATCATCACCGCGGGATGATCCGAGCTATTATTTAGATTGCGTTGCTGAACTTTTACAGTTATGGCGAGTGGAATGCGACCATGACGGAAATGAAAATGCATCGGACGTCATTCCGCTTGTACTTAACACTCAGGGATGGACCAAAGGGCTAGGCTATGATCTGCTATTAAGTATAATACAGAAAGCTTCCCCTACAGATGTCTTTGCTTTTCATTCTAACGTATCCGGCTCTCGGAATTTACCGTCCACCTTTGCCAGCGACATCCTGCCAGCGGATGATGCTCAGCTTGTGCAATCAAGAACACCAACATTGCATCATATTGAGACGGCCTGGTGCACTGGAACGTGGAGCAATAAATACCATGCTGCGGACCAGCGTATACTGACGCTTGTCTCGTACCTTCATCAAGAGCTTAGTGTCTTTGGGCAACCTGATTGTGCGTGGTGGAATTTTAAGTCGCGCATGGTAGAAAGGGTGCCATGGATGTTGAATTGGAACCAAGGACTGAACGGTATTTGGGTTCTTTATGAGGATGTGCCGCCCAGTCAATTACTGTATGCGTTGAATGGAAGTTTGGTTGCATTATTGGGTGATGTGAAGGATAATAAGGAGATCGACGGTCCATTCCACCACACGGACGAGACCTTATCCGGAAAGCTGGTAAACTGTTTGTTTTTTTTATGCAGTGAGTTTGAACTAAGCTCTGCGTAACAGGTGCCTCCAAATTATTATCCTTCTCTTGAATTCCCTCCGCCTCCGCCCTCCAAGACAACTTGTCATGGATTAGCCATTATTCGAGCCATTGATGTTTCCCGTCGGGCATTATTTATTCTTACGCCTTTGCCATATGACAGATTGAAGAAGGTTTCTGGTATAGTCAAGGGTGATATTGAGTTACCTGTTTGGTGTATGTTGGATCATCGTTTGGGAGGAGGTGGAGGAGTCGCAGGCACACCCTGGCGTCGTGTACCCTACGTGTCTATCGAGACACAAGAGGGTGTTGGTAGCAATGCGCTTAGAACACGACGTAATCTAAAGAGAAGAGCTCATCATTGAAGGACAATGTTATAGGTTGTAGATAGCGGCATTCATATTTTTTTTTTTCATTCGTGTCATAACTTTTTCTTGCTATAAAACAGTATATTGGTACATTCTCGTTTCGTACCTGGCGGATGCAACCAGCCATCAGAATACGCCATGCATGAAGAATCGTAGGACAAAGCAAGGTTGCCAAAATCGATCAAGATTACAATGATCCCATCGAGCACATGCGTTGTTCAACCTTAATGTTTATTTTTCACTTTTTATTTTCATTGCACAGTGTCACTTTTTTTTTTCACTTACGGCACTTTTTCCATGACACAGGCCTTAATCTTTTCGCGGGGATGAGAGCTATTTTGTGTGATTTATTGAATTTTGTCGGACACAGGCAAATTCCCAAATACGTCCACGTGCAATTTATCATAGTTACCGCTAGTTCTCCGATGCATTTCGTCCGTTTGTTCCATATGAATATGGATCGTCCCCTATTTTCTTTGCTTTGTCTATCTTTGTATGCCTCTTTCATTCTCTCCCCCATGATTAAGCCTGACAAGTTACGGTTGGACAAAACCGAAGCTGGTATCGGGACGATCCAATGACGTGAAAATGATTCAAGCTGTCAAGGGAAAAAAGAAACGATAAACTATTTTAGCAAATCTCATTTGGTTGCATTTTCCTCTTCTTCTTCTACTCTCCCTCTTTCTCTTTCTCTCTATATCTTGTCTGATTTTTTTCCCTCTTTCTCTTCCCTTTTTTTTTTCTTTTTATTTTCATTATCTAATCTTGTTTTCTTCTTTTCTATTTCTATTTCCTCCTTTGCTTGTTTCTAATCACGAATATTCTCCACCTGACCGCATCCCACTGAGATCCATTCCGTCCTTCTTATGTTCAATTCGACCAAATCAATCAATTGAATGATGGATATCCTTGAATTGATTCACACCGAAGCTCCACCAGACGGTGCGAAACCTTATAAATGCAACATCGATAATTGTCCAAAAGCCTTTGGTAATAGAGATATACATCTATATACATATATAATTCTTTTCAAGCCTTTAATCTCTTTTACATTTGGATCTTAAGGTCGTCGCTCAGATCTTGTCCGACATCTTCGGATTCATACGAACGAAAGGTAAAAGAAAAAGCAAAAAAGATAATCTCAAAGAAAACGAACTTCGGTATCACTCAACATTAAAATTTCCTTTCGCAGACCATATGTGTGCCACGAGAAAGGGTGTGACAAACGATTCATTCAGGTCCGTTAAAAAAAAGATTCCAATGTATGTTTTCTTTTCCGTATGAAATAAACCAACTTTTTTTTTTACTTATTTATTTTAGCGTTCTGCACTTAAAGTTCATTTACGGACACATTCGGGTGAACGACCTCATCAGTGTGAGTTCCAGGACTGTGGAAAAAGTTTCAGTGATAGTAGTTCTTTAGCACGACACAGGTGAGCTTCTGGGTGCCAAAAGAAAAGAAAGAGAAAAGAAAGAGGAGGTTGAAATTTGTCTCTACCCAAAATATTGGAGGTCCTTAATATTGGCTATACTTTTTTTTTAAAACAGGCGGATCCATACTGGCAAAAAACCATATAAATGTCATCATCCCGGGTGTAACAAGAGTTTCGTCCGAAAAGCCATTCTTTCTCAGCATCAAAAAGTGGCCCATGATTCCAAACGTGCTCTATTGCAATGGCGTTCGTTAAATGATATGTTCTTTAAGAAGGACACGGATACATTACCACGATCACCCTCCAGGGATGAATGCTTGAGCGAAGAGGAAAGTACCGGATCCAGTTCTTCCTCTGCATCCGTCAGTACCATCGGCTCACCTATCATGTGGCCTTCCGAAGAGGAAGAAATCGATCCTAACACCACCAACACCACAACACATATTCCAGAACTACGAACCACGAAGACAATCATTCCAACCAGTATTCCATGCAACGACCTTCATCTTTTCCCGTCCTCAACAACCTATGTATTTACTTTCCAATAATCTGAATACTTTTCTCCCTCTCCTTCCTTCCTTTTCTCTCTGTCTCTCTTTCCCTCTCTCTTCCCCTGCCTCTCCTTCTTTTTCTCTTATTTTTCCTTTTAATTCCTGCCACTATGCAACAAAACTTCAACGACGTGTAAGACGATGAATTTTTTCTACATTTTTTCCCTTTCTACCTAAACAGCGCGTATAATTTTTCCTTTTCCTTTTCCTTTTCGGTTTTCTTTTACTTTTACCTTTTTTTTTCCTTTTCTTCTCTCGTTCCTCTGTTACCCTATGTTGCCTTCCTTTTTCATATGTTATACTTTTGCACGCCAACTATCCTATGGTAATTTTAAGTAAAAAGATTCAGACTACGGCTTTATAGAAGATTCAACTATGACGAAGTGTTTGTTTTCTTTTTGCCTATAAAGTGCATCAACTCTAAAGTTCAAAGCAAGTATGGATGAGGAAAGTGATACAATCATCCCTCCCCTTCTTTTTGTTATAGTTCGTATAGACATCACTTTTTCCATAATGATTGGTGGTAAACGTTTTTTTGTTTTCATTTTTTTCACTTGCGGCACCATGAAGCAGACATCACATCCACATGGAAGGTGGTTGATACCCTACCAAAAAAGGTTTGAATAGTCTTAATAAACGCAAGACTTGAACTTTGCACCCATTTCAGTTAGTCAATAGTAAAAGTCGTTCTCATTCGCTTTACACTGCTGGAAAATGAATTTGATCGGCGTCAATCAAAATGAGTTTTTCATAACAATATAGATGATGAAGGTCATACTACTTTACAACGCAGCAATAAATAATGGCAGATAATACTATGTAGAAGCAGAAGTGATATAATACATATTTCAGCTATTTTTGTTAATATCGATAGTAAACAATGAAACGACTACACTACTGCGCCGGAGCAACTTCCCACGTAAATTCTGCTGGATTGTCTCTATCGGTACGTAGAAGAAAAGATACGTACCGTTCACAATCGCCTGTATGACATACTATTGCACGATAAAACGTACTTTCCGAAACCTATAATTACCTAGTTCCCATTCTTGCGCGTAGCCCTGACTCGTTCTCTGAGTTCACGCAAAAGTATCTTGCCAGCTACTTGAGATCATCCTATCATGGTAGCTATATATATGACCTTTTCCTGCCTCAAATAGTATCTATTTAATGTTGCCCGTAGCACATATGGGTCAGAGAAAAATGCGGACCGGCTGAAAAAGCTGCGGACACAAGGGAGATATTGGACTGGCTGCACCAATAGGCAACGCGTGACCAAGCGAAGATAAGAAGTTAGGACCGCACAGTCGACTTGCGGATCAACCACTTTGACCGCTGCTTGGAAAACCAGGAGACCCCCTCCCACCAAAACAGGAGGCAAACAAAAGACTATCTGGCAAAAAACGGTCTTAATGCATAGACTTTGCATGAACCATGATCCTTTTACTGATGACGTTTGGTTGCGAGGTCATTGAACGAGATTCACAGACTGGAAAAAGAATTAATACAAGGCTAATGTGAATGATACATCCGGAGCACCAAGGTGATCACAGTTTCCAGCTATTGATAATATAGCAAGGTCAATGCATGCCTGTGGCCGACAGTTGGGATATGCACGGAATTCTACCATGCCGCACTCTGTTGAAACCCGTCGCAGCCTCAGGAGTTAATGGTGGATAAGCTGTACTACCTGGAATGAGGCGAAGAGGATTATGTTCACTCATATTCCAGGTAACCCTTCCAATCCTCAAAAGAGATTCCTCCAGTTAAGATAATACTCAGTATCTACTGAGCTATGGTTAGC
Organism: Apophysomyces trapeziformis B9324; assembly: GCA_000696975.1. Taxonomy (NCBI): domain Eukaryota; kingdom Fungi; phylum Mucoromycota; class Mucoromycetes; order Mucorales; family Mucoraceae; genus Apophysomyces; species Apophysomyces trapeziformis. Next base: position 34,222 of record JNDP01000978.1, read on the forward strand.
GAGAAAAAAAAACGATTGATATGACTTTTAAATTACTAATATCTCTCTTTAACACTGCCAAGACATATATATTATCAGCAACGCAACATTCCACTAGCGGTGTTGGGCTACGCTGGCATGTAAGGACCCATGAAACAACAGTGACAATAGCCATGCAAAATTTGACTCCTTTTAAAATGCATACGGATATAAAGAAAAGAATGGCCGACCATGGCTGGCAAACTTGCGACCTTAAATGAGGTTTGGATTTTTGCAATTCATCAATTCAATTATAGAGTGTGCTTATGTCGAAGTGTAGCAATTTCATTGATTACTATCGATATTAACAAAAATAGCTGAAATATGTATTATATCACTTCTGCTTCTACATAGTATTATCTGCCATTATTTATTGCTGCGTTGTAAAGTAGTATGACCTTCATCATCTATATTGTTATGAAAAACTCATTTTGATTGACGCCGATCAAATTCATTTTCCAGCAGTGTAAAGCGAATGAGAACGACTTTTACTATTGACTAACTGAAATGGGTGCAAAGTTCAAGTCTTGCGTTTATTAAGACTATTCAAACCTTTTTTGGTAGGGTATCAACCACCTTCCATGTGGATGTGATGTCTGCTTCATGGTGTCCTAAGGAATTATGCAGCAAGCGCCAAATGATTGTTCCTTTTGCCAGCAAGTGAAAAAAAGGCTTCAGCCTCTCTTCAACAGGGGAAAGCTGGATTTGGCCGCTCGGTGATGCTGCAAAATAGGGTTCGTGACGGTGTGGGTGCCACGCTTGTTCCTATGTTTGTGTACATTGCTTTTTCGGGTTGTTAAGGTTTGGCTCACTGTCCCATGTCGTTCGTTTTATGAAGGGTCCATATTTGGAATTGCCTCGTTTGTGAATGCTACGTTTCTATTGTGCCATGTGCTGCAACAAAAGAAAGCGTGTGGCATTTTTTCTCATGTAAAACGGGGTAGGCCATTTACAGCTTTTTTGCACGACCATGGATACCTTCCGACACCAATTTCACGCTGGCCAGGTAGGACAAGGTTACCTTTTGCTGAGGGATAATCTCTGCACTAGCTAAGGATGCGTACCATCTCGGGAAAGGGTTACTTTTGTGGTTGAATTCCGAAATGTGCTTCTTCCTTCCTTACCTTAAGTCCTTTGTAAAGTGCTCCTTCTTAAGAAACTGACCATTCCATGAAAACTATATGCTTCTTTTTTTTTTTCTTTCACCGTGCCTAACTTGTGCAGGGTGGAGCACTGGTTCGCCACATCATTGTGCGGATAACCCCTCCGGGGTAAGTAAGAGACACAGGTAAGTATCCTATTTTATTACTAACCATGAATGTATATTTAGTGCTGCTGAAGTAACGTCTGCGTGCACGGAGGGAGTAACTTCATGTAAGTAAAATATATATATGACCTTGGGCCATCACTTTATGTATGTTCTAAATTCCTTCTTAACGCAAGGTTAAGGCGTTTCATGGACGCAGAAAAGGTTCTATAGAGTAGCATAAAAAGAACTATCGGATTAATAGTAGTAAGGAAGGGAACTTGTAAGGGAGTAAGTTCTACGCGAGATGGGAAAAAAGAAGAAACATGATCAAGTTTAGTCCTTTTTGGTCACCCCTTATTTTAATGCTTGGTCCTTCCCTCCTTTTTCTGCATGACGAATTTTATGTCTTTTGTTCCCTCTCTTTCCCTTCCTCTTCCGGTCAATATCTCCCTCTATACCTCTCTCTCTCTCTCTCTCGCTCTTTAATCTCTTTGTTTCTTTTTCATCTTCTCCTACTTTCATCATTATTGCATTTCGATGAGTGACGTTGTTCGAAGACGATCTATAACACCATGTTCCCTTTCTTCGCTAGCCTCACAGCTTAGAACAGAACATGATCGACAACGCTACACTAAATTAATTAATATGTCTGAAACTATTCAAGTTAGAATCGATGAACTTCATCGCCACAAGTGCTTGCATCACGACAGACAACTAAAATCAAATAATGGTATGCGAAAAGAAAAGAAAAAAAAAGTATTGCAGTTGGTTGCATTTCTTTTTTTATTGGAGACTCTGACGGAAAACCAAATGAGAAGCAGAAATCATTCAGCCCTTGTCTTCACGCTACATCGATTATTATAACCCACAATTGGAACGTTATTTCCGACTGCTTGAGCGATCGAATAGTCTTAAACGTAATATCGATCGGTTGTCGGATCGATATGCAAGCGGTGGGAATGGAGTCGTCTTCCGGCAGAGCCAGGCCACTTGCAGGAACAGTACTTTACCTCGTGCGCCAATTAAGGATGACGAGGCAACACATTCAGAAGAGGAGAATGAGGAGGGAGAGTGCAATATAGAAAACGATGTAGATCGACAAGGGATGAGAGACAAAACATGCGCCATCACCTCCAATCGCCACTATGGTTCGGACACCTGGTCTAGTCTGTCCAAAGAAAGTTTTCAGTCAGATATCCCAACAACACCATCATCTCATCATCGTCAGCACCTGCCTTCTCACTATGACATGCCGTTGCCTCCGCCAGCCTCACCCAAGAAGTTTGACTTGATACCCAATATTACCCATATACAAAAGGCAAGCTGCTCCACACCTTTCACTTCTCCCCCTCCTCCCCCTCATCTTGTTTCATCACTATGCTTACTGGCTGAGATTTAACGCATGAATGATTTTTTCCTTCCTTCTTACGTTTTGATGTATTTCTATTAGAAAAAGATACCAGGATTTAAAGGCTTGTTAACACGGACCGTTCAATTGGATTCAATAGTATCTAAAGGTCCTTGTACCGACCGACTTTGGCCAGCCACAGATACGGCTACCCAGCAACCAAAATGGATTCTAAAAGTCCTCGTGGCTCCCGATGACGCAGCGGATGGCTATGGACTTACCTTTGTGGAGAGGTGTGAACGAACACCCGAACCTTCCAAATTTGCTATAGCTCCCGACTCTCTGGTCAAAGAAGCCCTTATTTCATGGATACAGAAACAAAATGATTTGGTATTTTATATTTTTCAATTCAATCACACACAAACATATTGTGCTAATGTCTCTATTTTCCAGCCACGGCTTGACCAAGCAACCCATATTTTTCGAGATAATCACAAGCTTTACGTGGTATACGATCGCTAGAGCTTGGATCCGTCGTCAAGATCTAAATTCACCAACTTGGCTAATTGCTCAATTGCTTCCTTGGTTCGTCCGAGCTTGACATCTGTCACGAAGCAAAAAAAAAAAG